>PVIU01002942.1:0-157643 GCA_004026605.1 Ondatra zibethicus
GTTGGTGAAGATCTTCTCTGCTGGGCAACAGTTGGGAGCACGGGGTGGGGGGTAAGGAGGGGAAGGACTGGGGGAAGGGGAGAGGGGGAAGGAGAAGGGAGAAGGGAAGAACTTGGGGGAGTGGAAGGGTGGAGATTGAGGAAAGGCAGATATTGGAGCAGGGATGAAGATATCTACATTAAGGGAGCCATTTTAGGGTTGGCAAGAGACTTGGCTCTAGAGGGGATCCCAGGTGTCCACTGGGATATCCCCAGCTAGGTTCTTGGGCAGCAGAGGAGAGGGTGCCTGAACTGGCCTTGCCCCCACTATCACACTGATGATTATCTCCAATATCACCATAGAATCTTCATCCGGTGATGGATGGAGATAGAGACAGAGGCCCGCATCCACACCAGAGCAATGGACTGAGCTCCCAAGGTCCAGTTGAAGAGCAAAAGGAGGGAGAACATGAGCAAAGAAGTCAGGACCGTGAGGTGTTGGTCCACCCACTGAGACAGTGTTCCTGATCTAATGGGAGCTCACCAAATCCAGCTGGACCAGGACTGAATGAGCATATGATCAAACTGGAATCTCTGAATGCAGCTGCCAATGGGGGCGGACTGAGAAGCCATTGAGAATGGCACTGGGACCTGTATCTTCTGCATGTATTGGGTTTTGGGGACCCTAGTTTACTTGGATGCACACCTTCCTAGGCCGGGATGGAGGGGGCGGGAGGAGGGTTAGTGGGGGAGGGGGAGGGGAACGGGAGAAGGGGAGGAAGTATAAATCTTTGAATGAATAAATAAAAAATAAAAAATAAAGAATCCAGACGACTCTCTTTGGTTAAGGTGCTGAGAGCCATCGAACAGCCCGTGCAACAAGCCCAAATATGCCCAGAGTAGCTTAATAACTGGCAGCTGCCTTATTCCTGCTTCCAACTTATGATCAACGAGAGAAGCCTAAATATAGACACTGCTCGCCAACAACGACACGGGCTGTCCTGCCTCTGTGTAACTTAGCTGTGGCTTTCCTCACCGACCGCCTCTAGTCACACTTGAGCCTCCCTCTTCCACCCTCTTCCACCCTCTGCCCGCCTCTGTTTGCTAAGCACTAGTGATGGTCGCTGACTCTCACACTGCAGCGAGCTCTAAATAAATAGCCTTTGCTTTTTTTCATCTGGGTGGTCTCCATTTGCTTTCCAAAATGTTATTTTTTTTTTGAGTGCATGTGTCTGTATTTTCCATTACACTGTGAGCTTGAAGACCCGGCTCTTTATTTATCCTGTGTTCAAACTTCCTGAGCATATAACCTCGTGTGCTTTTTCATATTTAAAATATTTGTTGACTGGATTTCTTGGGAACTTAGCTTGCTTCGGTTTCCAGGTGCTATTTGGAAAGGCCTCTTTTGTGGCAGCTGTTTACAGCTCGATAAATTACGTTGCAAAGACTTGCTCCTTTGTTCAGCAGAGGTGACGGTAATAATGGTGATAACTAAGGTGTTGTGTTAGTAATACTAACATCCATTATATGTGAAACAGTATTTTAGTTAAATATTAGCTTCAACACAGCCGAAGGAGTGGACATTATTAAGATTCCTGTCTGAGGCCTAAAGAATTTAAAGACAGTAAGCCCAACTACCTTCATCAAAAAATGGACATGGAAGGAGCCAAGTTTTAATTCAGGAATCTTAGCATAGAGTCAACCCTCTTAATTGCTAAACTTTACTTTCTCTCAGTCTTAAATGCAGGTTTAATATGGCTCACTTTGTTCCAAAATCCTAGGTATCATGTCCTGAGGACCCAAAGTAAATAGAATAGGGTTCCTGCCCTGAGGAAGTTTGGCAGAGTTGTATACTTGCATCTTTGGAGAGGAGTAAGAAAGTGTCAGGGGCTCATAGAGAAGGGGACTTGTGGAGGGGTACCGGAAAGTGGGTTTGTGCAGAAAGTTACTTCTCCTAGGGAATCAGCAAAGGCTTGACTGGAAATAGGGCTTGCGGGAAGTGGGAAAGCAGAAATGTCCTTGGAGAGAAAGAAACTAGACCCCGTACTTCTATGTGAAGGCTTTAAAACTTTGCCCACAGTTCTGTTTTTATCTTGTGATGGGGGGTATGAGTTAATATGATGGAGTCAAGTATGTCTATGTTCCCTTCGTTCCGAATTAAAACTCTTGCAGGGCAGAACAACCAAGTCAGAGGGTTTGAGAGGACATGCCCTGAAGGACTGGGGGCAGGATAGTGTGGAACTCCACTTGGTGGAGCACAGCCTTTGGTGGAGGAAGCACAAGGCAAGCCAGATGGTGAGCGGGAGGTGAGACCAGCATTCCAGAGAGCTTCTTTTCTGGCCCTCTGATTATGTCTGAAGGAAGCATTTTAACTGCTTTTGGATCCTTGTTACCTAAACGTAAAAGAAGGCAGTATTACCCGCAATCTTTAAGATTCTGAAATTCTAATCATAGAAAGAAAATTAAACGTTGGTGAAACACTTCACCTTTTCAAATAAAGACAGTCTTAGCAATCTCTGTGTAGAATCAGATGAAGTTCTGTCACCCATAAAAGTGACCCCAGGGAGACGGTTATTGCTTTCCAAACACAATAAAAAGCTCATGAAACAAAAGTGTTTGAAAGTCTCCCAATATAAACAGAGTGCTTCTTTTCTATTAAAGCATTAAAACAGTTCTATAAAAAGCAGAAAATTCCTGTAGCCTCAACTGCCAAATCTATTCCTGAATTCCAGACTCTGCCTTTCCAGTTCACATTCGTAGATGTTGCGGATGAAGAGGGGAGGGAAAAGTCCTCTTTAAGTCTCCTTTGGCTAGGGCCCAAGTATGTCAGCATTGCTTCTGGCTGTGTGTTTCCTCCTCTGCAATGGCCATTTCTAAACAATGGCCTTTTAGGCTGAGCAAGCAGTGGGGTGGCTATGTCTCGCTGCAGCAGAACTGCAGAAGAGGAAGCTGGAGTTGCCTTGTGTGAGCCAACATGATGGGAGGCAATACCAGATGAGTCCCAAACTTCCAAATCTGTTTGGAAAGTAAGATCAGCCCACGTAAAACTGACTTGCTATAGAATTAGCTATTTTTATAAAAGGAAATCTAGAGCATAGGTTTAAAGAAGAAAGTTAAACCACATTCTTTCTGTTACTATTGATAAACTTTGTCTAGTTTTTACAATAAATAATGAATCGGTACACAGCTCAAACCATACAATAGCAACAATGTACATTCTATTAGCGCTGACTCTCAGTTTAAGTGGCATTATGAATTTAATTGTTACTATCATTAATTTTCCAAATGTCCTAGAATAAATCACAAGTTCCATGGGAAATAGTTGCAAAGCACCATTCCTATCATAAAACACACTCGCATTTCAAGTTCTCTAGTCCTACATGATGCTCCAGAAGAAACCAGACTAAGTACAAGATGAAGATTAACTTGGATTAGTTTCCTTTCCTGTGGTCTTCCTTCCTGCTTTATGTAACTTTGGAGGTCCTAATACTCTTAGTATTGAAGTTTGATTTCATCCAGGACATTTGATTTGAGATTTGAATTTGGTATGTATAATTTCTTTCCTATTTAAAAGCCTACTAATTTTAGTTGTGACTATAATACCTGCTAGGAATATTTTCTAACTGAGCCTCTCCACCAGTGCAAAGAACTCCAATCAAACCAGATTAGACCGAAACAAAAATGCCCACATTTAATGAATGTTGCACTCTTGGGTGGCCGGGAGCATGGTGGGGGGTGGGGTGGGGGTGAGGGTGGGGGGAAGGCAGAAGGAGAGCACACAAAACCCAAAGCCACATGTTCCTTTTTCCAGTGGGAGCCTAAATACCCTGTGGGAGTGGTTCTGACCCTCCCTGGGGAGGGGTCAGTGCTTGGCATTGGAGTCCAAGTGCTTGGCAGGCTAGGAGTTGGAGTCCAAGAGCTTGGCAATTTCCAGGCTTGGGGCTGGAGTGACCCTTCCAACTCAATATTACATTCCAGACTCTTTGGATAGACACTTCCAACTCAATATTACAATACCACCCCATATTTAATGGTATTCAAACAAAATCTGTATAAGTTCCATTATGGAATAATCTTTTGTGTGCTGTGAAGATTTGTCACTTAGTTTGGTTTAATAAAAAGCTGAACAGTCGATAGCTAGGCAGGATTTGGGTGGCAGAGAGAACGCTGGGAAGAAGGGCAGAGTTGTTGCTAGGAGGTGCCAGTTTGACACTGGGGAAGCAGGAAAGCAACATAGGCAGAGTAAAGGTAAAGTCATAAGGGGAAAAGTAAATTAATAGAGATAGGTTAGTTTAAGTTGTTAAGTTTCTACATAGACCATGATCTGACCTCACAGAGATTCTCCCACCTCTGCTTCAAGGGAGATGGGATTAAAGGCATGTGTCACCACACCTGGGCTGGATTAGTGAAAGTTGCAAAAGCTAGTTAGAAACAAGCCTAGCCGTCAACCGTGATTTTACAGTTCATAATAAGTCCCCACGTCACTATTGCGGAGTCAGCGGTCCCGATGGAAAAGGTCAGATTACAGCTTCTAACAACAAAACTAAATAGGAAGCAAGTTAAGGTGCTGGATGTCATCGTGCATCTATGCTGCCCTGCTTCCCTGGCTTGTGGGTGAGTGAGTGCCTTAGAGTTAGATGGTACTAAAGGAAGGAACTACTAGGCTTGACCCCATACCAGTTAGCCAACTCTGCTTTAGCTCATGGTCGCCTAATTCAAAGGCATAATTTGGGGACGAGCAATGGTTAACTAAGGCAGACAGGGATAGAAACAATGGCATGTTATTGCCATAACTGACTCCCTCATAAAAGAATGCATAGAGTGGTACATGTTTCTAAAAACAAAATTGTTCTCAAACACACATTGGGAAAGTAAAAATCGAAAAGACTTAACTTCATTGTGCTCTGTGGCCTTACCCATTAACTCTCCCCAAAAGACAGTAATAAGCGCACAGTCACATTCCAACATCTTTTCTCTTTCAGTCGTTTTCAGTACTCTCTGTTCTTCGGTTAAGACCTATCCTGTTCTCAAGGTCAGTGTCCTCATCCTTAAGACTGAGACTATCTGCTCACCGGAAAGCATGGAGTAAGCACTGTAGTAAGCTCTATGCCTCTCACCACTCAGTTCCTTTCACCTCATATCCTAAGGTCCCAGTTTGATAAGTTGGTTTGCAGCGGCCTAGTCCCTCACTTTTTCTTTGGCCGTTTGTTAAATTCCCCCAAATTTTGGATCTGGAAGAAGAAAGCAAGTTTTCAAGAGTGAAAAGCCCCAGCGTCCATGAAATGTAATAGAGCACGATCGCCCAGTCTGAAGGATGAAGTAAGATAGTCATCCCTGTTAGGAACGGTGTATAGAACGCCATCAGGTTATCTCCCTTTGCTGACGGGGTACAAGCTGGAGGATGTAGCTGGCAGTGATTCCTGAGTCCCTCCCTCCCCTCCCTCCCCCAGCCTATTCGCGGGTCCTATTTAAGCATTGGTCATCCTCTGACAGGTAGCATGAAGCTTGTCCGGGTGGTCACACACAGCCAAGTCTGTCTTTGATGTTTTGTTACGCATATGGTTTACGCTCTCTTCCTGTGATTCATAGAGAAAATGAGAAATAGGAAGCTTAGGTGGGCAACAGCATCCAGATGATCGCCTCCCACCCTCAGAGTAGCGAACTCTCTGCTAAGAATGTTTCCCACCACCAAACAAATGTCCAGGGTGGAAGAGAGTTCTGTGATGGAAAAATAGAATTTGAAGAAAATGTAAGCACGTAGCGGGCAGAAAATCCGCTGCATTGCGTGTGTGTCTATCTGTGTGTATGCTTGTGCATGTGTGAGATCGTGTGCATGTGTGTGGAATGTGTGTACATATGTGTGTATTTGTGTGTGTATGTGGTGCATTCAGGTGTGTTGTGGGGGAATGGGGTGTTTGTGTATCTTTGAGTGTGTGGGTGTATATGCGTGTACGTGTTTGTCAGTGTGTGGGATATGTATGGGTTGTGGGGTATATGTGTTTGCATGTGTATGAGTGTGTGTATGTGGGGTATTGTGTATGTGTGTCTATGTAAAGGGTGGGGAGTATATATGTGGATGTGCCTGGGATGCATAGGGTGTGTATGCATGTATATGTATCTATGTATGTGTGTGTGCTTAAGTCTGACTGTGTGGGGTGGGCATGGAGCTGTGTGAGTTTACGTGTATGTGTGGGTGTATGTATGTATGTAAATTTACACCTCTTCTTTCTGGTATAAAAACAGCATGATGACAACTTCAAGTAGAAATTTACAGTTTAGAGAAGACTTTAGAAGTGGATGAGCATTTCAAGGCCTTCCTCCTTCCTCGATGGTCCTAGAAACCATAATTCTGAACAGTAGAGAACACATCACCAGATGTTTGCCGCTCCACGGTGCTCAGAAGATGCTTCAGGGAATTTTGACATTCTGGGGCTGGGGACCTTGTTATGCTTGAAGCTTCACTGGTGGAACGTCAACATTCTTTGCTTTCTCTTTACAAAATATTTGCTGCAAAGTGTAAATAAAGAAAGATGAGTATTTCTTCACATTGCTGCGTGGAAACATCTGACATCTGGGCTTGTGTTTACACCTCCTGCTCCGCAGGCCTGTCCTTCAAAGCAGTCTGGAGTTTTGCTTTCGCTTGCTTCAATGTCCAGAAAGTAACTTTAATGTTTTTCTTAGGAAGATGATTTTGTTCAAACATATGGTGCATCTTAAGTATTGGAGCCAAAAAACAAGTCACTGAGTGGAGACATTTTCCAGTTTATCTTTACAGCACACCTGCTTATGTCCCAAAGGCTCTGTGTCACTCAGGACCCCACCTACATTGTCTAAATATAAGATCCGAAAATAGCATAGTGCCTTGGGAGATATCACTTAAAAATATATTTCTATCTTGCCTGCTCCAAACAATGTGACTACAAAGAATCACACAGCCGAATAAAGCAAATAAATAAGAAATGCGAGAGAAAAGTAGGCAGGGAATGGGGTGGAGAATCAGCAGAAAGTGAGGACAGAAGAACAGGCAGAATCTTCACAGCCTTAATACACAGAATATATACTCAATACAGTGTGTACTTAGTACACAGGATATATACTCAACACAGTGTGTACTTAGTACACAGGATATATACTCAACACAGTGTGTACTTAGTACACAGGATATATACTCAACACAGTGTGTACTTAGTACGCAGGATATATACTCAATACAGTGTGTATTTAGTACACAGGATATATACTCAACACAGTGTGTACTTAGTACACAGGATATATACTCAACACAGTGTGTACTTAGTACACAGGATATATACTCAACACAGTGTGTACTTAGTACACAGAATATATACTCAATACAGTGTGGCTGTCATTTCTTTCTGCATGTCCTTGCAAACAAGTCAAAAACAAAAACAGAAGCACAATTGTTTGTGTGAGGTTCAATGTCTGGAAAGACAAAGCAACTGTTTGGGAGAATTTCTCTTCTGTTGACAAAGACAAGCTATAAAAACAATTTCTTTATGTCTTCCCAAAGGAAATATGTTCATTTAGAGAAGAATATATTCAGTCTCATTCTTGCTATGGATATAGCAATGGCTTTTGGAAGGCTGCTCAAATAATGTCCCTTAACACATGTCCAGAAAGTCTCCCCAAGGCACAGTCTGTGAAAGGAATCCCATGTTGTCGTTTGGGAGCACAAATCACTGGTGGCTTCACAGAATCCACCACTGCAGTTCAGTCAGCAACTTAGCTTCAAGAGGAATTGTCCATATTCTCCATAAATATCCACCCTTCTGCACGTTTGTTCAACGGAATACTTGTGAAGCACATTGCTCCAGGCACAGGGCAAGTCGTGCAAGCTAGATCTCTGCTTGTAAGGAGCTGATGTCCTAATGAGGATGGGAAAAAGGGCTAATTCAAAGGGCTGGGGGGGGAATAGTTTTAGAGACTTGTAAAAGCAGTGAGTCAAAAGTTAAATCGGGACCATTTTTGATGGACTGGTCAAAAGATGCTTCTCTATCTCTGTCTGTCTCTCTGTCTCTGTCTATATGTGTGGTGTGTGTGTGTGTGTGTGTGTGTGTGTGTGTGTGTGTGTGCGGCATGTGTTTGTGTTGTCTGTATGTGTGTGTTGTGATGTGTATGGGGTGTGTGCATATGACATGTGTTTGTGTTGTCCGTGGGTGTGTGTTCAGATGTGTATGGTGTGTGTGTGTGTGTGTGTGTGTGTGTGTGTGTGTGTGTGTGTGTGTGTATGTGTGTGTGTGTGTATGTGTGTGTGTGTGTGGTGTTGACCAGAGACATCAGATGTCTTCCTCAATCACTCTCCAACTTATTTTTTTGAGACAGGGTCTCTTATTGAACCTCACTAATTTGACCGATGACTAGCCAGCAGTCTGCAGGCAGCATCCTGTGTCTAACTCTCCAGCAGGGATTACAGGCACTTATAAGAGCTCCTGAAAATTGTAACATGTGAGTGCCAAAGATCAGACTCAGGTCCCCATGCCTGTGTGTCAAACACATTACCACATAAGGACCAGAAGGCACCTCTTCAAACAGTAACAACAGAGCTGAGATCAATAATGGGAAGGAAGTCAGCAAAATCCCGAGACACCCCTCCCCACCACCCGCAATCCCTAGAGTCAACTATAGATGCCATTGTTCAGGAGTGGATTTGATCTTGCAGTGACCTAGAATCCTATGGATGGAATTATACAAAACAAAGAATATGCATGGCAGGAATGCCCAGGTCTACAGAGCTCATATGTAGAAATTAGAAAGGAAGTCTTCCACTGGAAAGACTTGAATCTCACTATCTGAATAATGCCATATAAATAAGGCAATTATTTGATATTCTAATATGTTGGAAGAATATCTTTAACATATTTGAAAAATTGCAGTGGTAAATATTGATTATATTAACCACCTTTCGGGTTGCTACAACAAAATATCTGATCAAAGCAATTTAAAGAAGAAATGATTTATTTTGTCGTCTACTTTGAGAAATTCCTCATGTTGAAGACATCATGGAGGCAGACACATAAGGCAGCTGGTCTCTTCACATCTGCAGTCAGGGCGCAGAGCACAGCAAATTCTCCTGCTGAGCTAGCTTTAGACTTTTTATTGACCCCAACTCATAGATGGGTACCACCCACATTTAGAGTGGATCCTCCCACATGAATTAATCTAATCTAGAAAATCACCCATCAACAGTTCAGGAGAGATTTTTCTCCAACATGCTTTGGGAACCTGTCAAGTTAACAATATAAATCATCACAAAGCTAACTAAAACATTACTTGATTTATATTGATTGCTACTTAAAAATGCACCCACATTTTGGGATTGTGCTCAGTAGAGGACCATGCTTAACATGTCAGTCAAAGCCAAAAACTTTAGATCCTCACACTGTATAGTTAGACCCACCAATTTCACTGGCAGCAAACCTTATATGAAATTTCAATGATTCTGTGTCTACCAAGATGAAAAAAAAATCAGTGTTAGAGATGAAGGAATTCTGTCTGTTGGGTGCTAAGAAGCCACGAGGAATTCTATATCAGAGAGAGATGAGTCATCAGCCAGCATACAAGCTGTAAAACCATCTCCATAAGTCTTCTTTTTTAAGATTGATTTTAATATTATTGTGTTTATGTGTGTGTCCCCAGGAGCACAGGTGCTCACAAATGCCAGGGACATGGGCTCCCTCTCAAACTGGACTTATGAGCAGTTGCGAGCCTCCTGACACAAGTACTAGAAACTCAACTTGCCACCCAGGCTCCTAATCGTGGGCTGTGCCTCCATGTTTGTGTCAAAGATTTCCTTGTTTTGTTTTGCTTTTAGTGTGAGTGATTCCTCTGTCCTTGGCAGGTTGAGAGTATTATATCAAGGGATAGGCAATAAAAAGGATCCCTCCTGGACAGGCATCATGAAGGACCTTAGGAACTACGTCTAGACCCTTTGAGAGAGCTTGCTGAGATATAGAAGCACAAAGAACAATGGTGGCATGGGAATGCAGTCCCAGAAGGTCTATGAAATCCACCATCCTCAGCTCTGCACCTGCGGAGTCAACCCTAATGTGTCACGGCAGCATCCTTCTATTCATTGCTGTGGAGGCTGCTGAGAAGTGGTAGAATTACCTTTAAAAAATTACATTTTGAGATGAACATGACGCCATCTTTGGATATTTGGCAACACCTTGGAAATGGCTGCCATAGGGGCTCTTTTTCATGTTTTTCTTACCAACGCTGTGACATCAGCTTAAGGCTGCCAATCATCATCATGTAAACAAAGTTGCTCTACCCTGAGACTGCCAAAGGGAAACTAGGCTCCAAATCTGGAAACCAAACCACAACAACATACCCAATAGTTTGAGCAGCACTGTTTTTGTTTACTTAGGAAGATCTGGCTTCTGATGTTGAAGATGGAACTGGGAGCCATTCTGCATGCTGCGCTAGTGTTTATCACTCCGCTACCTTCCCAGCCTGAGAAGGGGCTCTTAAAAATGGCGGTATGATTTCTACTTCTGACTACAGTTAATTGTGAACTTTGACCTTGCTGATCAGCTTAGTAAATATATCCACGTCCATGGGAATATGTGTTCTTTTCGCTTTAGTGTGAAGGGGAAATAAAAACATACGATATTTCCAATGAGGTCCCAGCCTTTTACAGATCAGCGTGAACTGATCCGTTGGGACTTGTGCATGTTGTTATTTTCCATAATTCTTGCTACTTTTCACAGTAAGGGAATCTACACCATCACCTCTTCCCATTTTCCCTTCCTTGCTGTGTGTGTGCTGTGTGTGAAAGATTGCTAGGACAGGGGGCAAGGAAAGAAAGCTTGAGGGATTCTGAGACCTTTCTTAGGCAAATGTTGAGAAGGAAGACAAGTTTCTCTACCAAACAGAGTCCTACAAATCCATTTGATTAATCAGAATGTCTCTCACTAAAATAAATATATCCTCCATGTGGATTTGAAGATTCACTCACCTACTGTAACTCAAAACACTTTGTTTTGCTCTAGTTAGACAGTGTGTTTCTAGGATGGCCAGGGCGTCCTCATTGATCCCGATGAAAGGTAAGCCAAGGCGTGGCGGCTTTTCACTTCCTTGAGTTGGAGACTGCCAGCTGTCCTGAGTTATTCTACCAATATCTCAAGCGAATGCTATTTTCGCTTACATGCTGCACTTCCTCTTTAGGCACAGTTAACAGAAAGAGCATCAATAATCATGCTCCATATTATTCTAGAATAATGCTGGGCAAGCTCTAAAGGTCTGTGGTTTATGTGGGGCTTTGTTATCTCCAAAACAAAGGAGAGGACTTCTCCAGGAAAAGCCCTCGGAGATCCATGCCCTCTGCCTGCCAGTGACAGCTGACATTTCAGAGGCCTCTCACTCTGTTGGGCTTCCAGTGGAGCTCCTGTGTGTAGCACGAATTAGTAAAAACCCAGAGACAGATATTAGGGTTCAACCTGAAGGTCAGAAAAGCAAAACAGCCAGCCACTGGCTCTTACCTTTACAGCAGTCCAAAATGGCAATCCTGTCTCCAGGACTCCTCAGAATGAGACTGACTTGAGAGGTTCCTCCTGTTTTATATTCATCTCTAGTGCTGGGATTAAAGGCGTGCACCACTACTGCCTCATTTCTAAAGCAAACACGTGTGGCTATTGAGATTAAAGGTGTGTGTCACCTCTGCCTGGTCTGTAAAGCTGACAAGGGGGCTGTTTTACTCTCTGATCTTCAGGCAAGCTTTATTTATTAAAGCGTGAATGAAATATCTCTACACTTGTGGGGCTGACTTCTCTGTCTCCCAAATTCCCAGAGGATTCAACAACTCCCATGGCTGTTTCACAACATGGAAATGTCCTCAAAATGTGTAAGGATCTGCCCAGGTTTAGACAGCTAGACAGAACCTTGGATTTGAAATATTGCTATCTGCCTGCACGACCTCTCTGTAGACAACTGCCTTGAGTTCAGACGTTACTCAGACCAACGGGGATCCCCAGCAGTGTCTCAAAGGTCTCTGGATTAACTGCCTACTAATGAGTCAATTAAACCATACTCTTATTTACAACTACAGTGATGTCATCCTTCCATTAAAGCTAATATTTCAGAACTTAGTCCTTCCAAATAAAACTTTGACCTACATGTTAGTGCTTTTCACTCTTTGCTGGCAAAATTACTAAAGCACTAGCAACACATGACAATAGTTTCCTCCGTGTCAGGAGCTGCCATATGTGTTTCTTCGTGTCAGCTTCCAAAGACTCCATGGGGCATACAGCATCTTCATGGGAAAGATTAGGAAATCAGGTTCATGCTAATATTTTACAGCTAAAATTCTACTGCAAAATTCATTATCATAAGAATGATAAAAAGGACGAGTTGCTTTGCCACTTATGAGCTTTGACACACCTTCCAGCTTCCTCACTGGCTTTTGGGCTAAGTTTTGGGTAAACAGAGATTGTGTTTTGTTTCCTGGCTGCCCAGACCCAAATAATCACACAGAAACTATATTAATTATAATGTTGTGGGGTCAGTGGCTCAAGCATAATCCTAGCTAGCTCTTACATCTTTAATTAACCCATATCTATTAATTTGTGCATCACCTCAAGTCTGTGACTCACCAGTAAGGTTCTGGTGTCTTTCTCCTTCAACAGCTACATGGCATCTCTCTGACTCTGCCTTCTCTCTCCCTGCATTCAGTTTAGTTGTCCTGCCTACCTATGTTCTGCCCTACCATAGGCCAAAATAGCTTCTTTGTTGACCAATGGTAATAAAGCATATTCACAGCATACAGAGAGAATTCCCACATCACTTTTGGGTCTCCTAATTTCAAGACAAAGCCTAAGGGCTATGCATGCATGCATACACACATACATATACATTTATATGTAACATTCCTTAAAGCACAAATATTATGCTATGAACCAATGCTGTAAACAAAAATAGAAGCATTCATAGATACATAAATCTTTAAAACTGAGAGGCATTGTGGGTCATTTCACTCCCCTTCAATCTTCAGAGGAGGCAACAGGAAAAAGTGATGAATACAGGATCAGAAATGCAGAGTTGCTGGCACGAGAACCACACAGTCTAATCTAAATGCTTTCTGTTCTTATCAAATGCCTGGTAAATTACCAATTAAGTGGACTAAAAGGAAGAAAAGAGGGTCAAAGGAACTACTTCAAGAAGAGTTATACTAGTTAAAACAGTAAAAATTAACGTACATGTGACAGCTTCGTAAACTTATGGCATAAAGGGAAATGAAGTTTTCATTAAGTAGAAAATAGGCTGACAGTTTTTAACTATTCAGCATAGGGCCGCTCACAGTCATTATTTGAACTTCAATGTCATGCAGTCATGTTAACAGGCTCCACCCCCACCTCCTAATTTGGGGGAAAAGGAAAAGAAACAAATCATTAAATAATAAACTAGCATAAAACCTCATTGATAAAGAGGCAATTTCTACATAGCAGGTAATAAAATACCCATGTATGTCATACAGTCTTCTAAAATATTTTCTTGGCAGATGCTAATCAGTATGCTCATGTTCTAAGGGACAAAGGCACAAAGCACTCTGCGCACGAGCACGGTGTTCGGCTCTGACAGCAGGCCCGTGATGTGGGGCCCATCCCTGTCCATCCCTGTCCATCCCGGTCCTCTGTACAAGCCCATCACGCAGACTACATTCCTAACAAAGTATCACGGTCACAAGCAACCTGCTCCATTGGTAGTAGTTTCTGGATCTGAGCCAACCTGTTGTTTAGTTGCTTGTGTTTACAAATGTCGTCTTCTCGTGGCTTAACTAGGCACTATCTTCTTATTTTCCAGGGTGTGAGGAGGAAGACAGATTGTAGCTTTCCTTCCAAATTGTCAATCAAGATGCCCATGGGAAAAAGATGTTGCTGAAGGACTGGTCAAGCACCCACATGTCATGAGGCTGTAACCTACAATGTTAGAATACACAGATCTCCAAAGCCAGGCAAATGGAGGACAAGATTTTTGGGGAGGAATATTTGTGTTATTTTAAACAAAGAACACAAAATGCTGTCTTAAAAGGCCATGCTTTAAATATCTCATTGTCACACTATGAAGCCCCACTCATGGCTGACTGGCACAGTCACCACACCTAAATAAATAGAGAGGAACACTTGGGGAAGAAATGGAGAAACTGGCCATTTCTAACCCCAGCTCTGACCCTGACTTGGTGTGTGGTCCTGAGAAAGCCATTTAACCTCTTGGTGGCTCACATTCCCTCCAGAATCTCACATTTCAGCGGGTAAAGTGAGGATAGGATTTTGGAATTATCTTCCTTAAGATCCAGGAATGCTTAAAGAAAGAATGAATATTTTCTAAAAGCAGAATAAAAATAAATTTTAATAGAACAGTATTTTGACTAAGATCTGTATGTGGGTGGATCAAAGAGTTTGAACAGCCTTAGATTTTGGTGTCAAATTAATCTTTTATTCTTTTCCAGTTGCAATTTAGTATTTTTTTATATGGAAAGGTACAGACTTTGTTAACAAGGAGAAAAAGTACTTCCAACATGAATTTAGCATAGTCACGTATTTACCCTTGAGTCCATTATTAAGAATGTGATCAAGGCACATTGCCATCTCTTAAGTGTACCAGCAAAGGAGAGTTTTTTTTTTCTGCACAAGAAGTTAGTTTACACGAGGAAGGTACTTCTGAAGAGCCTTTCCAGCAATTCCAGGCTCAATTATTTAAAACAGTTTTGCATCTATAACAGTTACACACACACACACACACCCCACAGAGCACACCACACACACACACACACACACACACACAGAGATGCACCCCACACACCATGAACACTTTAATCTCTGGATTTCTATACTACAGCTCTCTGAAACAGTTTTACAAGAAACCTAATATTTAAATTACTTACTCTTTAATAATCGCATGATATGCAATTTATTTTTGAATTGTATACACATAAGAACGGGAAAGACTAATACAGAGTATCTAGTTGAGGAACAATTTTAAAATCCTCTGAGGTAGAGAGACCACTGTATCAATTTTAGAAAGTAGACAGAGGCACAGACAGGTTAAGTCACCTAAGAAATGAGAACAGAAGGCCGGGATGGTCCCTATTGCTGATTCATGGACACGGCAATAGAACACCCTAGCTCCATCAAAAAGCAGGTATCTTAATCTCAACAGAAAAGACAAAAGCGTTTGAGATTTTAGGGTTTCAGCAAATATGTTCTTTGCTAACTGATACCCCTCGCTGGAATCCTCAATAGGACACGCTAGCATCCGGTGAGCTTGAACCTCAGCGCGGGCAATGCCGAGAAAAGAGAAACGAAGGTGCACGATTGCAGCTGCAAAGGCTGGAGACCCAGGTCTCATGGGTATCTGTCCGTTTTGTTTTGCGAAATTCATCCGGTTGGAGGACTTTATTTAAACGAAATATTTCTCCTAGGTGTTCCAGGTGCCAAGGGCTGTGAATTACTGGGGTTTTAGATATGACTGATAAATAGTTCAAGCCTCCAAGGAGTATCCAGATGGACTGTCTAATATACAAAGGTTCAGGATTTCAGGTAGAAAAAACTCTACAAGGTAGTAAACAATATGGCATAAGAGACCAAGAGAAGGCCATAGGCCTGCTGAAAGTTGGACACCGGGTAAGCGCTATGTGAGTAGAACAGCGAAGCAGGGATGCCAGCAGGAGTCGAGACATGAAATAAGCTACACACTGACTTCTGGGCACAGCAAATGGTCACTTAATCACGTGCCCAGAAACTAAAGGGAGTCATAAATTGAGGTGAAGCAGCCAGGTCATATGAATGTCATGCAAAGGCATCATATCTTGCTCTTGCAGAAAATACAGCACCATCAGAAATTTTTTTAGGGGCTAAGCAAAATAGTCAGACGTAAATTTTAGAAAGAAAGATGAATCTTAGATCTTGGTGGATGAAAACTAAAGCAGGGAATCCAGTTTGGATGTATTTTGACATGCTGGTAACACCCTGAAGATATGGATCACCAGTGGGTGTGCTGGTAACACCCTGAAGATATGGATCACCAGTGGGTGTGCTGATAACACCCTGAGGATACAGATCACCAGTGGGTGTGAAAATGGAATTCTGAGGTTTGGATCACCAGTGGCCATGCTGATGGCATCCTAAGTATATGGATTACCAAAGGAAGTGTTATTTTGTTTTTGAAGGGAAATGTTTAGTGTGGTGTGGTGGAAAAGGAAGATTCCAAAGGGATTATTTCATGGCATGAGAAAGATTAAAAATCATATTTTGGATCTAGATTTTTAAAAAGGCATGAGAATTAAAATGGTGGGGTCTTGAAGAAGAGGAAGGAGACAAGAGGGAGAGGTAAGGAGAGAGGTTAGGTGAGGGTAAATATGGTCGAAGTACATTATACATGTATATATAAAAATACCACAGTGAAAACTATTCTTTTGTGAAGTTATGTATACTAGTTAAAAACTTCAGGGATTAAGGTGGGTAAAATCACATTTTATATGACTAGACAAATAGAAAGGGGGAATTTTTCTCTTTAAAAATCGCTCAGCAAGCACAAGGTTGTGCTTGTAGAGGGGAAGCGTGGGGAACTCACACCAACAAAACTGTTCCCAGCCGTAGCAAGAGTGAAAGCTATTCTGTTGCGTGAGAGTTGAGAAATCCAGGAGAACCCGAGAGCAGCTATAGTTTTAAGTTCTGTGAGAATGGGAGCTTTGAAAGAAGCCCAGTCATTTGTCAACCTAGAATGACCTCAGTTTCCTCCTTGCTCAGTTTTTAGGTGCTTGTGAGTTTTCCAAGATGCAATACACAGGCACACATTTACTGCCCTGCCCCAAGGCATGGCACAGAGTTTGAGGTCTTTTGCTTCATAACCTGGTCCATTTCTGGCACAGTGTTAATCTCAAATTCAGGTCAGCTAAATGGGTAACTTCATCTTTCCTCACTTGGCTCAATTTCCCTCCGATGATCCAGTGAAGAAGGAATGAAAAGCATGATTTGTGGGCTTCCAAAGATAAGCCAAAGGGGTGGCATTTATAAACTTGAAGACTCGCATGTCCGTAGTGACGGAATCCATGCACATGCTTTAGGACCCTGCAGCTGCTTTTTGGCATTTGCATGAGCTGAAATGAATTAGGTAAATGGACTTTCCAGATCGTCCCATTATCCTAAAGCATATAATAGCATTTCAATTTGTATAGTCTAGACTTGTTATCTCACACTGCTATTAAGCCATCAAGCTCACAGAACCTCCCAAGCCACAGATTTCTCTGTTGGCCATTTTAACCCACCCAGTTCTGTCCCAGCAAACAAAGTGCATGTTACTCACAGATCCAACTCATAAGGATCAGAAAAAAAAAGTTAATATTAGGTAACTATGAAAATATGGGAAATGATCATATTCTCTTTATTCATTCTTTAGATGTAATTCAGGCCACCATTTGTAGATCTTCCAAATAGCTAAGGTTTTTGGCCACAGAAAATATACACTTTGGAATCATTTTTTAAAGAGCTCTTCCAGACGTGAAATAATTGAGTTAGAAAGGAAACTTCTTAGAACGGCTAAGATCAATCAGTCCCACTTCCCTCCCAGTTTTCAACACAAAAACCATACCTTGGAAGTTCCTGCACACCGCTTAGGAGATAGATGACATCGGATGCCTAGGCTCCTTGCATCCCGCAGAAAGCTAAGCTGGCTAATACCATTTATAAGATTATAGGAAGCAAGCATTAGAAAATGAGGATGTAACAGTGGGTAGACAGGATATTTGCTTTGATTTCACATGGCGGAGCTCATTGGCTTGAAGAAATTACCTGTCTTTCCAGGTGACATTCCCTCTTAACAGGCCATTTGGAAGAGGGCTCAGGAGCTGACCGTAGCCTCTGCTGAGAAGAAAGGCAAGTCAAGCCTAAGTCACTATTTTGTTTGTGCTTTTCTTTAATTCTAAATGCATTTCTACTTTGGCAATTAACTTAATCCTAGGTTAAAGACATTTTTGTATAGAATAAGTGGATGGTAAAATTATCTACTCACTAGCTATGTAATGAAATCCTGCATCTTCTCTAACTGAGCAAATAGAATAAAAAGGCTGAGACTTCACTCTTTGCTCCCTGCTTTGAAATCTAGTGTCAGTGACCAAAGAAAGTGCGTCCTTCAGAGCACCTTTGCAACAAATTTTGTGAAATGCAAAGAACTCTGAACAACCCAATAACAACTTTTTGAAATTGAAGAAGACTCACAGCATGCAATTTTATTAAACACATAACCTATATTATCATTCTTCATAAACCAAAATTCAACCATTCCAAAATAGAATTCATAATAAAAAATTCCCTCAAACTTCCTCAAATTTACTTCCTGTCCAGTGATAACAATTGCAACCTGTGCATTTTCTTCAAGAATTTTCTTTATACATCAAATTTCTTTGGGTTGCTAATATTACTGAGCTGTAATCTGCTGCCTTTTTTTCCTCCCAGAGAATGGAGGAAGCATATGGAAGAAGACAGACTGAGCTTGCAAAGGCCTGTAAATAACATGGATCTTTAACACTGTGTCGTATCCTGATCAATGAGTCTGAGGCTGGACATAAACGACGTGTGATCGGCCTGCCCGGGTGTCATGGACATGAACAAATGCACCCAAAATGTTCTTAAAATGTGCTTTGTGAGCTGGGCAGTGGTGGCACACGCCTTTAATCCCAGCATTCGGGAGGCAGAGGCAGGCAGATCTTTGTGAGTTCGAGACCAGCCTGGTCTACAGAGCTAGTTCCAGGACAGGCTCCAAAGCCACAGAGAAACCCTGTCTCGAAAAACAAAAAAAAACAAAAAGAAAAAAAAAAGGGCTTTGTGAATAAAGACTTCATATAGACTGTCTTCATGATTCCAAGCTAAACATTTATTGGAACAGAGAGAATTTTCTCAGCTCCTTCCTCTTCTTTCTCTCTGAACACACACCGAGTATCATTACTTGACAGATACTGACCATTTGAAATGTCCGGGTCGGAGGTGGGGGGAGGTAAAAATTTGTGAAACACTGCCCTCTAGTGGATAAGTGAGCATTTGCTGTATCTGCCGAAAGAACATGCCCTGTAGAGAACTCACTGCTAATTTATGTTGCCCAGGATGGAGTGTTTTGTTTTGGTTTTTTTCTGAGCACGAAGTGTTCAGACGCAAGAGTCTGCAGCGTCAATGCCTTTACTTCCTCATCATCTCTTGATAATGAATCTTGCAGGTGACTTTATTGGAAGTCTATTGTAAAACTCAAGAAAATGCCAGCCAGCCATACAGTTCTAGGCGGCGTGGTTTCAAGGGCTGTTGCCATTTCTCATGCCTCGGAGTGAAAATGGAAAACAGTTTCTTTTGGAGCCCTCATTTCTATAGGATCCTGTTTTGCCCTGGTCCCTTTTCTTCCCCTACAGGATAACTCTATTTGGCATGGAGCCTACCCCAAAGATGCAACAGCAATAGTGGGTAGAGAATCAAATAAACCTACACAAGGAAGAAGAATGTGACTGACCAAGCTAGAGGATTGAGTGGGCCTTCCTGTGTGAGCCACAACCTCACAAGCAATTCTACCTACAGGAGAGGCTGTGGCTCCTGAAGCACCAGCTCATCGAGAAAGGTCCTGTACCCCTTTAGTGTCCCGCTGAGCTGCTATGCTTTCTTCTGATCCACCTTTACAAGCTTGGAAATGGTGTTCACCTCCAGCTTTTTCCTCAAATTGGGTAACGCAAATGTTCTGCTCTACTATTTTGAAAACATATATTACATTTGTTTATTCATCTATTGACTGCGCGTGCCAAACAGAGCTAGGATGCGTGCGCAACGGAGGACAACTGGCTTAAGCCTGTTCCTTCCATCGTGTGAGTCTGAGGGACTGAACTCTGGTTGACAGTTTTGGTTGCAAATACATTTACCCACTGAGCCATCTCTCTGGCCCTCTGCTAACTTTCATCATGAAACAGTGGCCATCAGCCCCTGGTAGTAGAGCCTAAGACTCTACTGTCCCTGTCTGAATGTATTCAGTGTGCTAGCATATCTAAACATTTAGGAAATGGTAGAAATCTGCTCCCTACTGAAGTTCACGAGGTGATGCGGCTCCTACAGAATCAGCTTTTGCAGAGCTCTGCGAGCTGGAATAAGCACCATTAGTTGAGGTTAGCTTCTCCTAGGCATTTGGGTATCTTGCTGTGACTGCATTCTACAGGTGACTGCATTCTCTCTATTTTTTTCATATTTTCTTCTTTCTCCACATCCTCTTTTATTTCACCCCTCACTCATCTTTATAGGAACTCCGGTCCCAGTAGGAATTCACGGTTCCTTAACCATCTATGTCTGTAGTGGTCCTGTTTCCAAATAAGGTCACATTTCAGGGTACTTATGGTTGGAGCTTCAGTGCTTGGCATTTCAAGGGGTACAATTCAACTCATACTAACAGCCCTTTTAAGGAAAAACTAATCCTCAATAGGAAACCTAGGCTCTAAGTAGGATCTGTGTGGACCATAATCTCATTTATCTTTGGTAAGCTTTGAACTCCAGAAGGACACTTAACCCTGTCAGCACGTTTCAGTATGTATTCACTGTGTTCATTTCTCCCTCCTCCCTCTCCCTTTCCCCGTCTCCCCCGATCCTTGTCATTGTTTCTTTTTCCTTCTCTGCTTCCTTCTGATAGATTCCTGGGAAATACAAAGGATTTATAAATGGAGTCTAGGGGCCAAGCAACCTGGTTTTCTCTGGAATAGTCTGAATTATTCTGTTTGTTCACTGTGAATATAAGGCTGTTTGACAACACCAAACAGTCATTCAATGTGGGGAAATACCCCATGCTTACAGACTACAAAAATGAATAAATCACTTGGGCAGCTTTCTCTACACATCCTCCTACACTGGGAGTCAGAAGAATGCTACAGGTTGCTTTTGCTTTGGATGACACCACATCCCTGCTAATGAAGTGGATTTTTACCTTGAGTCACCTATTGGGTTCATTTAGATGTGAAATTGGTGATGACTTTTTGATACTAACTGGAATGGTTCAATTGTATGTCTCCATAAATATTTAGAAAATAATACGGAGGTGATGGGGGATGTCCTTCTGTATATGTGTTGCTTTATTGGTTGATGAATAAAGCTGCTTCAGCCTATGGCAGGGCAGAGTAAAGCCAGGCAGAAAATCCAAACAGAGGTATAGGGAAAAAGTAGGCAGAGTCAGGGAGATGCCATGTAGATTCCAAAAGAGAAAGATGCCCCAGAACCTTTACCAGCAGGCCACAGCCTTCTGGTGATACACAGATCAATAGAAATGGTTTAATTTAAGATATAAGAGTTAAGTAATAAGAAGCCTGAGCTAATAGGTAAAACAGTATTGTAATTAATATAGTATCTGTGTGATTATTTGGGTCTAGTGGCCAGGAAATGAACAAGCAATCTCTGCTTACACTGAGGTTTCAAAATAGAACCTTCCAGTCAAATGAAAGATTCTTATAAGAACCCTAATCCAAAATATTTGAACAATAATGCCATAATTTTTTAAAAAAAATCTTTTCGAAGCCTGTTTCATATAACATACAGTGAGGAATGTGGGGACTTTGAAATTTGTAACATGGTATAACTCATGAGATAAAAAAAAAAGAAACTCTCCTTGTTTTGGAGGGAGAGTTTATTGTACATGGTGGCAGGATACAATCCATCGTGGCATTGGGGGAGCAGGGATGTCATAGAGTTGGTCACATTGCATCCAAAGTCAGGAAGTGAAGAGTGATGAATTATCATCCTCTATCAGCTTTCACCTTTCTTATTCAGCCCAAGATCTCAGTCCCTGGAATGGTGCCACCAACAATTAAGGTATGTCATCTCCCATCTCAATTAACTTAATCTAGATTATCACTAGTGTGCCTGGATGCTTATCTTCTGAGTGATTCTAGATCCTGTCCAGTTGACAATCAGCATCACCTAACATATGTATTATCAGTTCTTACTTGAATACCAACCTTCCAGTCTAGGCTGCAAATTTTGAGACCAGACTGATTCCTTCCCCACTCCCCCCCCCAAAAAAAAACACAGGAGGACAATTCCTTAAAAAAAGTGTATCTGTCTTACCTATTATAGATAAGTAGGCAGATGATAGGCACACATATAGGCAATAAATAGATAAATAAAAACTCAACTTCATCAGTGTGTCTCTCAGTGGACAGTTACATTTGTTCTTGTCAATCAGATCATAAGTAAGCTGTTCAGTCAGAGGAACATGGTCAGTGATTAAGTAGTTAAGTTGTCTGAAGCTTAAATTATCTTTTTTGTATATATTCATGTCTAAGTCAGGAAACATTTCTATTACCTTTCAGATATTCAATGGTTGATCATAGCCTACCCTCATAGTAAGACCTGAAAACTTATTTTACAATTGTAATTGCTAATGGTTGAAAGCATTATATCTTCAAAAGAAAATGTAACTATGATTAATGTTATTCATAGTAATAGACACTGAATCTTTAGCACAAGGGAATGGAGAGCCCAATGATTATAGCTCTGGAGATCCTGACCTGACTCTGTGTGAGTTCATGTCAAGGGTGTCATTAAAATCAAACCAAAGCAGGTATTAATTGTTAAATGGCAAAGAGCTGGAAGTTGCTAAAGGCAATGCTCTGCACTTCCTCCTTTCCTATCCTTGTCTGCACTTCCTCCTTTCCCACCCTTGTCTGCACTTCCTCCTTTCCCACCCTTGTCTGCACTTCCTCCTTTCCCACCCTTTTCTGCACTTCCTCCTTTCCCACCCTTGTTTGCACTTCCTCCTTTCCCACCCTGGTCTACACTTCCTCCTTTCCCACCCTGGTCTACACTTCCTCCTTTCCCACCCTGGTCTACACTTCCTCCTTTCCCACCCTGGTCTACACTTCCTCCTTTCCCACCCTGGTCTACACTTCCTCCTTTCCCACCCTGGTCTACACTTCCTCCTTTCCCACCCTGGTCTACACTTCCTCCTTTCCCACCCTGGTGTGCACTTTCTCTTTTCCCACCCAGGTCTGCACTTCCTCCTTCCCACTCCCTGTCTATTGCTTATAATGAATGGTGCTTAATCCTGTTGATTGATAGGTAAGCTGACATGCATTTCTTTATGAAGAAGTCCCTCAGGTCTTTCTGATAACACAGTCCTCTTTCTTCCCAACTTCTCCCCATTCCATCAAATAGTCTGAACTATTCTTTTAGACTCCACTGATGCTGGAATATGAATGATGTGATTACAAGACACAGCCTTATGAAATTCACGTCTCTGTTGTGATTTTCTAGACTAAGGTGGTCATTTAAGCAAAAGTACTTTATCCTTAAAATCATACAAATTAATATTCCATTATAAAGATTTGATTTATTGGGAGAAATTAGTTTTCATTCAAATGATAAAACAACTTAAAACTGATTTGTCTTCAGAAAGACAAACAATCCATTCAAAACAGAGCGGAAAGGTGGGCACATGTATCTAAGTAATAAAGCCTTTAAAATTGTTTGCCAATCACATTCTTTCAAGTAGAATTCTATTAGGGTCATTAAAGAACTTGCTCTTCAAAATAACCTCACCACAAATCTTTATACACCGATTTCTTTCTGAATTCTTAATACAGAGATTTCTATGAATTCTTTCATAGTACAATCATCTTCAGTTTATTTTACAGTCAATCCAAATTTTCACATATTTTGCTCAATTTAACACATAAACAGATGCGTTTAAGGAGAAAACTGGTCCTTCATAGCTGAGTACTGTTGTCATCATTCATACTTTTGTGATGAAAATTACACCATTCGTAATCCATGTGGTATTAAGAATTGAAGAATTGGAGCTAAAGAGCTGGTTCAACAGCTAAGAGCACTGATTTTCCTCACAGAGGATCTGGCTTTGATTCCCAGAACCCCCATGGTGACTCACAACCATCTAGTTTGGTTGTGATACTCTCTTCTGAGCTTTCATGGTACCATGTATGCATATGGAGCCTATTTACAAATGCAGGTAAACATGCACACACAAAATAAATCTAAAAGAAAAAGAATTTCTTTTTAAGAATTGCAAAATTTAGCACATTCTGAGGTACTCAGATATTTAATAAAACTGACCTAGACAATTGAATATTCTACACATTGAATTGTATGCATCTGTACATGAGAAAAAGTACAGTTGCTTTTAGGATATCAAGATAATTATCTTTATTCGTTTCATAATTACACTCAAATTCCTCATCAGTAGGTAAAGCCTGTTTAAGCTCCCTCTCTCTCTCTCTCTCTCTGTCTCTCTCTCTCTCGGCTCTGTGCTCTGTGAGAGCAATGGCCCAGTCAGCATCTTTCCACTTCTGCATCATGAGTATCTAGGAGAGAAAGCTGAACTGGTTAGGAACCCAGTAAATATTTTCAAATTAATAAATAAAAGAATCAAAATAAAGATCATTATGCTTTTTATATGTCAACATATACAGGCTGCGGTGCCCACATGTTTGGTCTAGATTTGACTGTGGAAGTCTTTTTCAGATATGACTAACATTTAAATCAGTAGATAGAATAAGGTAAGTTATCACTTATAACCGACTTGGCATTATCCAGTTATCTAAAGACCCTAGAGGAAAAAACTGAAGTACCCCATAAAGAGGAATTCTGCCCTCAGACTGTCTCTGCATCCAAAACTGCAACAATAGCCAACCAGGGTCTTTAGCCTTCCAATTTACTCTGCAAAATTTGAGCTTCGTCATGTGAGGCAATTGCTTAAAATCAACCTCTCCTGTCCCATCACAATCACTCTGTTTCCTTGATGGACACATATGCCTTTCACATTCCTTTCCAGCCCATGATACAACATTTAATTGTCCACTTACTCCCATGCATTAATTTCTGACTTTTTAATACATGTGCTGCAACATTTCCAGTTCTTGTGGAATAAGAATCCAGGCTCTTTGTGCACCATACTCTTGTTTGAAGGGTTAAATGAGCATTATGCCTCTTGTGTGCAGCATCTCTTGGCAGCCAAGCCACTGGCTTGAAGACCTAGATCACAGTCCAGGTCTGTTCTGCATGAGTGATGCCTTTGCTCAGGCTGCAGGGTTCCCAAGCCAATCTTGCAATCATGTCATTCTCCAATCCAGCTTGTAGGGCTGTACCTGGCTAATATACCTTCCAGTTTCCATACCAATAGCCAAGTGTACAGTCTGCTTGCCTGTAGCCAAAATGGTTAAGTCAATTTATAGCATAAAAGATAGGTGAAGCCAAGTCTAATCATGGTCAATGTTTATTGTTTACATTTTGACATTTGAAGAGTTGTTTTGTGGAAACAGCACAGGATCCAGCTGACAAGAACAAAAGAATGACTAAAAACAGAGCAGAGAGTTTCTTGATGATGCCTTTTAAAAAGAGCCAAATTGTCTAAGAACTGTTTCTAAATTGACTGCTTAAAATAGAAAACAATCCATCAGCTCAGTGGAGGGATTGAAAGCATTGCCAAAGTCTTGTCATTTTCCAGCTGAATGCAAGAAGATTAGATTAAGGAAACCATTAAATACTGTGACTTAATGGATACTAAATACAGCCTTGAATGAAGTGGTTGTAAAATGTGATATTGAACTCAGATTGGGTAAGACACTGAGCTGATTGATTATACAGGTGCCTTGGGTGGCAGAGCAAACCTTTGGGTAAGGGTTTGTTGGTATGAATTGGTGATAGAAAAACTAGGAGAACTGTAAAAGTGGGGGTGGGGTGATAGGAGACCTTAAAACATTGTCAACAGGAAACTGGCAAAGTGATTACAATAATCAGGATGACATCATACATTGAGAATTGCCTGTTTAAACCATACATGTTAACACACCCCATAGAACGTTGTTTTAGACACTCTAATTCCTCAAAATGATAAAACAGTATATGGAACCAGGAAACATAAAATTCCCCCTTCATGTTAATCTGCTATTCCCAAGCCAGCCCCTCGTAATGGTATTATTGATTGCAAAGTCACTAACACGGAAAAACTAAGATCTACATTCTGGTTAAATATTTGTTGTGATGTCTTTTCCAAATTCTCTGCTGTAAGCAAAACAAACATCCTCAAACTGAAAAATTATTAGAACTAATTCCCTTGTAAGTGCATTGTATTCATAAAATGTCTATATTTTTACTTCTTTGGGGAGTTGGCCTTGTAGATTACCTCCAAACAGCTGATCTACATGTGATGCTTTATTCTTGTCTAATAAGATCCCTTTAGCTTCTCACAGCCATCAGCTGTGCTGCACAAACATCCTCGAGAACTTGGGAAATGGATTTACCAGGCAACCCAGCAATCCAGCTGCTGTGTGTAGACCTAAAAGAAAGAGAACAGCAGGAGGAAACATAGCTGTAGCCCCATCGTTACTGTAGCACTGTTCACAAAAGCTATGTTATTTTCCATCAGCAGATAAAAAGACTAAAGAAAGCATGCTAAGTATGCATGCATGTTAAACTAAATTATGTTGCTTATATATTGACCATAATCTTTCTCTTTTAAGTTGCTAGGAACATTGACATTGTATTAGGTAGGGTTCTATAAGGAACGGAAGTGATGGAATGTATGTATTATAAAGGTGGGTTTATTTGATTGGCTTGTGCAGTAGATGCTATCTGTGGACCAAAGATGCTAGACCCTGTGGCTGCTCAGTCTGGAAGATGAGTGCCTCAATGGGCCCAACATAATACTGAAGGCTTAGAAGACTCATAAAAAGTTACCAATAGTCTGTGCACATTGAAAGGCACGAGCAGCATCAACAATGGCAACAGACTATAGTTGCTCATGAAGAAGTCAAGTCAGGGCCGGGTGGTGGTGGCGCATGCCTTTAATCCCAGCACTCGGGAGGCAGAGGCAGGCGGATCTCTGTGAGTACAAGGACAGCCTGATCTACAAGAGCTAGTTCCAGGACAGGCTCCAAAGCTACAGAGAAACCCTGTCTCGAAAAAACAAAACAAAAGAAGAAGAAGAAGAAGAAGAAGAAGAAGAAGAAGAAGAAGAAGAAGAAGAAGAAGAAGAAGAAGTCAAGTCAGGTAGGAGACACTCCTTGGGTCTTTATATCTGGGTAGTCATTGGAAGGTGCTCTGAGAAAAGATACTCCCTCTCAGTTAATCTTCTGTGGAAACTCCCTCAGAATACACACAGAGGTGTGTCTCCTAGGTGATTCCAGATACCATGGAGTTGACAGTCCAGAGTGACCAACACGGTCTTGTCACAAGAAGGATGAACAGATGGAGAATGGAAGAAGAAAGGAGGAGGTGAGACACGGAGGATCTCATAGGCGAGTCCCATGGCTTTTTTTTTTTAAAGAAAATAATGCCATGAAATAACAATCGATAGCAACAGGATGCTCAACTGTAGTGGATATGATTATTCTTCATTAAATTTGCTCTCTAAGGGTTGGTGATGTGCTGTATGGTAGCACACTTGCCTAGTGTCCTCAAATCCCTGGCTTGATTTCTAGCAACAAACACACAGAAACACACCTAGAAATAACACAAATAACACACACACACACACACACACAGAGAGAGAGAGAGAGAGAGAGAGAGAGAGAGAGAGAGAGAGATCTGAAACTTTGAGGGTTTTTAATATAGTAAAGATTCGTCTCTGGAGTTGGGTGAAACAGTCTCTTGAAAACAGATGAGGAGCATCCTACAGCAACACACAAACTCACTCACCAGCGCAGGCAGCTGACTCCTGCTAGTCCAACCAGCCAGCTTATCTCATGAGTCACAGCTGGGATTCCGGGGGCTGCCACATGGAGTCTCAGGATCAGAACTCTGGTCCTCAAGCTTGTCCTCTGAGCCATTCATTTCCTCTGCCCTGGAATATGCTTTCCTTGGCTTGTCATCCTTATTGGTCACTTCTTCCTTCTTGATTTCCTGTCATTCACTTCTGTCTCCCCGAGCCAAGCCTTCCCTTGATTCTCAGGATGCCATGCATTCTAGGCCTTGTTCTTGCTTGTACCGTTCATTTCAAGGTGTCTTTGTTGCTTCTTTGGTCCATGGTCCATCCTTTAAGTGATCAAGTCTATGAAGACTAGGTCCTTTCATCGCACCTCCCTGTTATATACACAACTGGCTTTTGTGACTTTGTTTTGCCTAAGGCATTCAAAGTATATTCCTATATTGACAACCCCCAAATTTGCATGCCCAGTCTGAACATCCCCTTGGGAACCTTCCCTTGGCATGTTCTGCTATGCCAGGCAAGTCAGAATTTCTTACTTTTGTTTCTGCTATGCTATCTGGTGCTTGAAGGCAATGGATGATAGAACCAACTAATTTCTTTGGGCCTTTCTTTGGAACGAATTTGTGTATCAAATTAACTGCTCAGTGTCTTCTCTTGGAGATATGAAAGTTGATGTCCTCTACGGCCATTTCCCACTGTTCACCTCTACCCTTTGGGCATTTCCAACTCAGAAATGGCAGAGCCAGATGCTCACATCAAAGCCACTTGAAGAACTCTCCTTCACTCATTGTCTTCCCATATTTAAAAAAGAAGGGGGAAATCAATTGGTAAGTCACTTGAAATTATACATTCAAAATAGATGTTCCATCACTTCCTTTCTAGAATGGACTAAGTAAACTGGACTAAACTGGAATGTGCACACCTCTCCCCTTGATATCTCTGTTCTGATCTCATATCCCACTATTCTCCAGCTCTGTTGAATGCTCCTCCTGCTTGATGCCTCTATGTGCACTAACCTCTTATGGCTCCTGTGCTCACCAATTCCTCTGTCTTGATATCATTTTCTAAGATGATCGTTCCCTGGCCCTTTCGGTTTTGTTTTTACACCAGCTTGTTCAGTGATATATATATATATATATACATACATATATATATATATTCATATTCTACCAAGAACTCTCTCATTCCTGTTTTCATGATGGTGTAGGACACAGTATATATTTTCCTAAGTTTACTTGCTGTAGAATACACTTCATAAAGTAAGAATTTCTTATCCAAGCATGGTGGTGCACGCTTTTAATCCCAGCATTCAGGAGGCAAAGGCAGGTGAATCTCTGAGTTTGAGTTCTGGCCTACAGAACAGATTCAAGGACAGCTAGGACTACATAGAGAAATCCTGTCTTGAAAAGAAACAAAAACCCCACGAATTTCACATATATTGAGACAGAACTTTACTATGCAGATCTACTTAGCCAGGAAAGTTAATACGTGGAGCAAGCTGGCCTAGAACTGACAGAGATCTGCCTGCTTCTGGCTCATGAGAGAGAGGGGTACACCATCACTCCAGGCAAGGCAGAATTTCTTACTGTTCAGGTGCCAAGTAACTCAAATCGAGAGTTCATATTAAAATGGAGCTCTTGCATTGGTAGATTGTCTTGCCATGCCTGTGTTCAAGGAGGGAGACCTGGGCTCAGTAATCAGGGCAGCTGCAGAGCCCAGTTTAAAAAGTGATTCAAGCTGCAGGGAGCAAAAGCAGGTAAAGAACAAAGAAGACCTGGCCCGCCCTTGCCACGCTCTGAGCAGCCTAGGTCCCCCAGAGGCCACTGTGACTGCAGAGCTTAGGTCAGTTTAGGAGCCAAGTGTAATCTGGATAAAAGGAATAACGCAGGTTATTCAGTTTCTAATGGCTACTTGCACAGCTTTTTCCTAATTGCATTTTCCATAGACAATTCGTGCCAAAATGAACATTTCCCTAATGATGCTGGCAAGACGGTTTGTCAAACAGTGACACCTAGTGAGTGTTACTGTACAGACCTTGTTCTGGGCTCAGTTTCAGGTCCAAAAAATTCCACAGACGTTCACTTTAGGAGGCAGTCAAGTCTCATTCACCTACTTTTAGTATTAAACTTGGCAGAGTTTGACTCCAAAGTGGCGCTCCCTCTCATTACGGGGCCCCTGTGCACTAGTGAATGAATGCCCTTGGAATGTTGACGAAAGTCTTAATCTAAGAAAAACAGCTAGGGGAGAGCTCTAGCAAAATTATCCAGAGAGTCTCTCAAGTCAAGTATAAATGTTTAATATTTGTTAACTGCCACGGTGTGTGCTCAGCACCGAGCCCTGCTCCCTTCATGACAAGGAAATAGCTCAGCCGGCAGGGGTCTTGGATGAGTTACTGGGTTGGCTCTGATATATCCGCGTCTCAGTCCCTGAGAACTGACACTTCAGAGGCCACCCGTGCCAATGGGTGTGATTTAATGGGGGACTTCCAGACCCACAAAGAGTCAGGGACTTTGTGAGAAGTGATGGAATCTAAATGGAACTTGGGAACATGCACAACGTGAACAAATTAGAGCTCCAGCAGAGAGAATTTCTTTTATTTACTAAACTTCTTTCCAATTTAGCTTACTACTTCATAAAAGAAGAAAGAGCCTTGGCCCATGGTTTGAGGAGTACTGAAATAAGTGTGGGAGGAATATTATATTTTGTGGGGTTTATTTTCTGTGCTCTTGGGATGGACAGGCGTTCTAAGCTGTTACTTGGGTCCTGTGCTCTGTTATCCTATATCAGTCGCCATGGTTGTACGTAGGCCAACACTACAGTGAGAAGAACACACATCCTGCTCTCCTGTATTTTGGACCTGTGACCTGACTGGTAAAGTACACTTGAGACAGCTAGGCCAGTCAAGAATGGCCTTGGTGTTCCCAGTCTGCTTGGTGTTCCCAGCCTTCTTGGAGTTCCCAGCCTGCTGCCTCCCAGCTTATCCTGAGTGGTCTCTGATACCCGCCATTGTGAGTCTAGAGACTTCTCATTCTGATTAAGAGATGGGCTTTAGGGGTGCTGGATGGAGCGATGTCTCAGTGGTTAAGAGACCTCACTGCATTTGTAGAGGACCTAGGTTCAGTTCCCAGTGCTCATGTCGGGTGACTCTCAAGCACCTACAACTCCAACTCCAGGGGATCTGGCGCCTTCTGCTGGGCTCCACAGGCACCTGTACTCACACATGCTCATAGCTATACATAGACACACTTATATAAATAATTAAAAATAAAAGAAATCTTTAAAAATAGTTGATGGTAATTAAAACAATCAAAAGAGAGATATGATCTTTTCTAGATTGCTTTGAGCCAAAATCTTGCTCTATTTCTTACTTACTGAATGATCTCAGTGGAGTCATTTAAGGTCTCTTGGCTTAGTAACTAACTTTCACACAAAATTTGGTGAAAGATACACACATAAACAAATATTATATTAATTGCATATAACATTTGTCCATTCAAAGAGGGATAAAGTAGGAGCTGTCTGGTAGGTAATGACATTTTAGTCAGTGTGAGATTGCACCCCAGCTAGGTACCTAGAAGGACTTGAACATCTTGGTTTGTGTAAGGATATCCTGTACCTAATGAAGTGAGAAAATTGAGTGATGACATTTCTCAGAATGTGCTCCCCTCCCTGGGAAATGTATTTCTCTCTAACTCAGCTAATGATGACATCGCTGCACTACTGACATAAAGAAAAATCAACATGGATGCTGCGTGGGTGTTCCATGGAGAGGACATAGTGGCAGATGGAGGATGATAGAATTCTTTGCTTGTGTAGTTTTATGATGGTTCAGCATCATTTCAATTATGTTACTGGCTATTTCTTTATGAAGACAGAGCAATCCCATTGCTCATGGTTATATACTAGCAACCTTACACAGGCTTCCAAGAGAGATGGGCATTTGGTTCTTATTCTCCTTTGCCTTCCCCTCTCCCCTTTTGACAATCCTCTTCTCTTTTTCCTTTCTCTCCCTTTCTTTTATCTTTTCTTCTACCTCCAACTCCTCCCCTTCCTCAGTCTCTCTTTCACTTTCTGTTGCAAAATCTGGAGTTTTTCTTTTGAGGAACCCTACTTGTCATCAGTTAGCTCTCACTTTACCCTACAGTCTCTCAGTCTTCACAGAGAACAGCACAGTAGTGTGCTTAGGAATGTTAAGAGGGATGTATGTGTGTGTGTGGTGTTTTCTATTCTTTTAGAAGTAAATATCAAGTTTGAAAAAAGGGATTTCCAAAGCAAAGTTATGCCACTTTGGTGAGGATTGGTTGCAAGTGGCAAGAAAGTCTATGATGGCTCCCCGTGTTTCTTCACAGTTACTCGAGGTGATAGGGAAAAACTTGGCAATTGATCTTTGTTGCAGTGAAGTCAGGACTGGAGTGCCGAGACCAACAGAAGTAGAGTGCTCAGCGTCCCTTGGGTCTTTACTAATAGGGTGCTTTCTGGTTACCGATTCTTGATTCTTAACGGATAGGTTTCTCAGCATATTCTGTTATCATTATGTTCATTAAATCTGTCCTCAGTGGTGTCACATATTGTAGTACTTCATTGCACAAACACCAGTTCCATTTTCTGCCCCACTAACCAAAACCCTCCTTACATTAGCAGCTACCAGGGTCCTTCTAGATGCCCCAGGATGGTGGCCTAACTCTGACTTCTAAACCATGTCATTATAATCTTTTGGTAATTATTGGAGACTATTTCAGCCATGTCAAAAAGTATAAGAGGTAACTCTCCTGCCAAAAACAGTTAAAATACAGCTTCTTGTTTTAGTTAGTAAATCTGTACTGCCATGGCTGGCTCATTTTTCAACTTTATTCTTCAGTGATGTTGGCACATATTTGCTCCCTCAGGGGACGGAGCGTGATTTGGTTTAAATATGTTTGTTGCTTTCCCTCCTATCCAATTTTGTGCTTTGCGTATGACTCTTCCCTCCTCCTGCTCCTCCCCCTTCTCCTTCCCCCTCTTCCCCTTTCTGCTCTTTCCCCTCCTCCTCCCCTCCTCCTCTTTCTCTTCCTCCTCTTCCTTTTTCTTGAAATCTTATTTTGCTTGACCATGATTCTCATGGTTTTTATTATCTTTTGTTAGAATATAAGTTATGTATTTTATTTCCTTCTTCTATAGTAGTTATTAAAATTTTAATTTGCATATGTGTAGTATGATTTTTTTTTACTCTTTACCCTTTTGGGAAGCCCACCAACCAGCTCCCAAATAAACCACATGGAGGCTTATTCTTACTTATAAACGCCCAGCCTTGGCTTGGCTTGTTTCTTGCCAACTTTCATTTACTTAAATTATCCTGTCTACCTTTTGCCTCTAGTCTTTTCCAATTCTCTTACTTCAGCAAATCTTACTTACTCCATGGTTTGCTGTGTAGCTGGGTAGCTGGCTCCCAATGACCTCTTCCTTCTCTGGCTACTTCTTTTTTTCCTTCCAGATTTCTCCTTCTATTTATACTCCCTGCCTGTTAGCCCCACCTATCCTTTCTCCTGTCTTGCTATTGGCCATTCAGTTCTTTATTAGACCATCATGTGTTTTATACAGGCAAAGAATCACAGTTTCACAGAGTTAAATAGGTATAGCATAAACAAAAGTCACACACCTTAAAATAACATTCCCCAACATTTCCCCTTTTTTCTTTCTAAACAAAAATGAAAAGTTTTAACTTTAACATGGTAAGACTGTATTTAATAAGAACAATTATCAAATAAAGATTATATTTATAGGATACTGAATTCCAATTCATTTGTGTCTGGTAAATTAAAAAAAAAACACTCCATAACTATCCTATCTTAGTAAATTAAAATTTTTTCCTAACTTACTTTATATCATATCTAAGGAAAACAGCAACTATAACTATCTAGTCCATCAAAGGCACCAGAAGGATATACTATTACCTAAGTAAACAGGAAGTTCATTGCAAGTGACTTCCAAAAACTCTAGAAGTGACAGAGACATCTGACTATTTCTTGCCCAAATGGCTAGCCTTGCCACATTGAAAGCAAATTCCATAAGGAGCGTCTTTGATACCTATCATCTCTAAAGTAAATGGGTACTGCCAGGAGCAGATGTGTCTCATTGTCATGAAAAGCTCTAAATTAATAAAACATTTTAAATGCTATATTCTGTAGGTCTTTGAAAGCTTTGAAGACCATCTGTCTATCTAAAATATATTTCTATACGATCTGGAAATCATAACTAGCATATCTACAAATTTGATTGTTATAGATGGCTAATTACTGACCTGTGTTTTTGATTATTCATAATGATAGTTTATAAAACTATAATTTAATTGTTGACTGAGTTTTCTGTCCTGCCTGATTCCCACAGTCATTAAGTCCCAAAGAAATCACACAGAGGTCTACATTAGTTATAAACTGATTGGCCCATTAGCTCAGGCTTCTTATTAACTCTTATAACTTATATTAGCCCATTATTCTTATCTGTGTTAGCCACATGGCTCAGTACCTTTGTCAGCGAGGCAGTCAGATCTTGCTTCTTCTGTGGTAGGGCCAGGACTGCAGAGGAATGGGCTTCCTTCCTCCCAGAAGTCTCCTGTTCTCATTGACCCACCTCTACTTCCTGTGTGGTTGTCCCGCCTATACTTCCTGCCTGGCTACTGGCAAATCAGAATTTATTTAAAATATAATTGACAGAATACAAACAATTATCCCACAACATTTAACCTTACATTTTCAAGTGAACTGCCTAGGTACAATACCTTAAACAAGAGCAGAAACATAAATAATATGTTGTAACAAAAATAACCTCAAATTGGTATCAATACACAAAAATCCTTTAAGCAAGAGTATAAACATATATGCAGTATAATAAAATTGACTTTGACTTTCTATCCATATTCCAAAATCCATGCCAAGACAAAATATCTAAGATTAATAGTTGTCTTTTTATCCTATATTTCTATATTACCCTAAATTATAACAAACATCCATGACCCACAAAATAACCTCCCACAACCCAACGCTTGGGAATGTGGATGTTGTATTCTCTAGACTGCTTCCTACTGAATGTGAATGAAGTCATCTTTAGAATCTCAGAGAGAAAATTGAGATAATGGCCAAGTCCTGGGAAGACCAGCATTAACTTTTGCTGATAAATATCACCTGTCAAGAGTCAGGACTTCTCCCTTGATCAGAACTGATCCAAATCAACTGAAACAAAGCAAAAAAGAAAAGGCAAAAATACTTCTCCAAAGCATTTTTGATTTGATTTACATTTAACAAATACATTTTTTTATTTTTCAAAGTTAAGGCATTCCTGAAGTACTTAAGCTGTTTTAATTCAACAGTCTCTCTTTCAATTCCAGGTCTTTTAACAGCTGTCCTTTGTTTTCAACAATCAACAAATTCAAAAATCAACACAATAGCATACAGGATCCAGACTCCCTGTGTGTTTCACATCTTTACATGACTTTTTTTTATTTTATATTACTCTTTACTGTCTCTTTAAAGACTTTATTTTGTTTTATAAAACTCTTTATTTCTTTCTACAACTGCCTATACACATTTTCTTTCTTTCTTATGCCTACGCATATTCTAAAACACACTGGAACTTGTTTATAGGTTTTTCTGTCTGGACCTCTTTTACAGCATATCTTTTAACAGATTAGATTTTTAATCTACAATTGGAACGTAATAGTGCCATTCCCTAGAAGATTATGGGGGCAAATTGTATTTAAGCTACTACACAGTCTATTTATTATTTTTCATAAATAATTTATACAATCAAAATTTGTATAAATATCAAAAAATTAATGATTGCTTTTATTAACATTGCTGCTAATTATTCCCAAGCCTTTCCTTTATGGGAAATGTACAGTTTCTCAGGTGAAGGTTTTCTGGTGAAAAACTCTACCAGGGGACTCCTGTAATGATTCAGGTGGGTAAAGACACTTGCAATGCAGGTCTGAACTCCTGTAATGACTCAATTGGGTAAAGACACTTTACACTCAAGTGGGTAGAGATGATGCAGGTCTCGTGACCTGAGTTGAATTTCTAGAATCCATGGTAAAAGGAGAGAACCAGTTCTGGAAAGTTGTCTTCTGACCTCCACATGTGCACTGTGGTATCCATGTCACACACACACACACACACACACACACACACACACACACACACACACACACACACAAACACATTCTGAATAAAATTTTTGAAGAAAATATGTTCCTGTGTTTCTTTAAATATATCTCAAGATTTTATGACCTTGTTTTGGTAAGGTAATTTTGGGACTTCCTTGGTTCTGTAACTGTTATAAGTTTTGATGTTTGTAGCATCTTGAGAATGTTTGCTTTCACAGATTTATTATTTTAGGTTGATTCCATGCCCTTGCTTTCATGAAGAGGAGGGAATAAACACAGCTGGGCAAGTGTCTTTGGAGTGGGATGCCTTTGTGTACACACCAAGGAGTGGTATTTCTGGGTCATGTGGTCGATTGCCCTTTAGCTTTATAGAATTCTCTACATTGATTTTCATAGTTACAATCCAACTAACAAGTGAGTGAGTGAGGGTTCCCTTTCCCCACATCCCCTCCAGCATTTGTCTTCAGTTGTTTTATTGACCTTAGTCCTTCTGGCTGTGGCAAAATGAGATCTCTGAGCTGTTTTAATTTGGATTTCCATAATTGATAAGAATGTTGAACACATTTAAAGATATTTTTCAGCCATTTTTTTATTTTATCTTTTGAGAATTCTCAGTTCAGACCTCTAACTCATTTTTAAATTGGCTAGCCAAGATTCTCTTCCACTCTGTAGAATTCCTCTTTGTTTAACCGATTCATTCCCTAGATGTGCAGAAGTGTTTAAGCTTCATGAGGACTCCCTTGCCAAGGTTTTACCTTAATTTGTGGGCAGATGGAGTCCTATTCACAAAGTCCTTTCCTACACGTATGTCTTGTAGGATAGTGACTGGGTTTTCTTCTAACAGTTTGAGCATTTTGGGTTTCACACTGAAGTCGTTGATGCATTTGGCATTGACATTTGTTGACAACACAGGCCCTCGAGCAAGTGTGTGTACGTCAGTGTCCCTAGCAGCAGTACTCAGAACAGCTAGTGGCAACTCCCTTGTGTGTCTTTAGAGGAGAGAATAAGAAATGTGGTGAGGACACATGATGAAATCTACGGACTCTGAAGAAGCAAAGGGATTCTGACTGCTGGGAGTTGATGGATGACTGGTGAGGGAGCTGTGGCAATGACATCACCATTTTCAAAACTAAAACAAGTATTGAATGCTTTCACTCACACGAAATGCTTAGCGTCATCTCTCATAGAGACTGACAAGGGAAGACTAGTTGCCAGGATGGGAGGATGGGAATGACGTGGTTGTGTGTGCATGTGAAGCCTCTTTTCAAAAAGATTAAAAAACATGTACTAGAGCAAGGTCATGTTGACAGTTTGTGATAAAGTGCACATATTTAATACCATGAGACTGTGCACTTAAAAATAGCACTTAATTAGGCTTGTCACTCAGTGACAACAGGACTTGATTACTGGAACAAAGAAAGAAAGGAAGGAGGGAAGAAAGAAAAGTTAGTTTTATGTTGTATGTATATTGGCAATGTAGAAGTGAGCAAGGTATTTGATGTACTTCACAGCATTTCTAGGGTTTCTGGGTCAGAAAGTTTCCCCAGTTATTTGAACTGCATTTTAGCCTGAATATACATTGCCCCAATTATTTTACCATCTGAATATTTCAGCTTTTATTTTCCTCCAATGCCTTCCTGGAATAAATAACAAAAGGGACAATGAAAGTGAAACTTGCGGCTTCTCTAGCAGGTGTAGGATTCTGTGGGAAACCCTGTAATGGCAGACCTCACAAGCACTGACCTGATACCTGCACAAAATTGTGGTCCCTTGATTGTAAATTTTCCTCTTGCTTTTGGCTTTTCTGTCCTAGCAATTATTGATGAGATCAGGCTCTCATTTTCTATAAAACAGGGTTTCTCAGGCTGTGCCTTGCCCTGAGAGATTCCATTTTACACGCAGCTTTTGACTCCACTTTGAGTGCAGATGCAGAGGCAGGAAAACCTTGGTGGACGCATAAGCAGCACCGCCTGTCTGTAGACGTGATGCGCAGGCTGATAAAGCACTTAGTTCTAAAAGTAAAATGGGTGCTGAACTATAAATATGCCAGTATAAACTGGGACCATATGAGCTCATGGGCACGTTCAAATCTTATCAAGGAAAGTAGCTGGAGATCTCAACAAACACACCAGACTAAAGGACTCACGAAGAGGACCACACCTGGTTGCTATGGTGATGGTCCTCACCCACCTGTCATCTAACCCACAGACAGAGAATGCTGGACTGACCCAGGGCCTGCATCTCAGGTTGATTCCCACGGGGGATGATATCTTACTCAAAACACCTTCCATGCATCCATCCATCTGGACATAGTTGTGCCTTTTGCCTCTACTTCAGGCGCAGTCCCACTTCCTGCTTCTCAAGATCAGTTCCACCCAGAAATTTTGTACACCACTGAGGCTCAGCTCAACTCTGACCCTGCAGCTTGTCTCCATGGCAACTCTCCTAGGAGACTTCCAGCAGAGTTCTCTGGCTTACTCACACAGAGGTGGTCATTAAACCTGTGTGTGTTCTCTGCCTCTACTCTTTCAACAAGGCCTCTGAAGCTCCTTGCATTCTGCTAGAGCCTCTTTAATCCTTTTAGAGAATTTAGCAACTTATAAATATAGATATAGATGGATTTGCTGTGTGATGTGTGCTATACGCCCTGAGAATTAACATTACAAGTTAAGACTGAATAAAAATACCTGTGTTTACATTGGCCTGCTATCAATGTAAATTGGGATTACTTGGTAAATTACAGTCAATGACATTGGTGTAGCTTGTGACTTGATTGTTTCAGTACAATCTGACATTGTGGAAAGACACATACACATCCATTTAGGATTCCAATATAGCGCGTTCTTGACAATTATCCAGCTGTCTCTCTTTTCCTTCATGCTACAGCTCACGACATTTTGCTAGAACTCATTAGACGATACCGAGTTCTACACCTCATGAACATTCTTTGTGTGTTTTGGCATCTGTCTTTTCCTGACAAGTGTTGTAGACTCTTGGCTTCCTAATTCCAAAATCCTGATTTGAGTTCAATAAGCTGGGCTACATATGGTTATTCAGTAAAAAGGAACACACAAGAAATTCTGCCTTTGTGTTGCTGAGTTCTGTGTAGTAGTTAGTGGGAATTTTTCTCTAACCCATCAATCATTTGAATTCTCTGGAAATGGCCCTCAAAGCATTTAACAAATGAAATAAACTTTGTACAAATAAGCCTCCTAAAGCTTGATGAGAAAGAACCTTGAGATTGGCATGTAAACAACAAGCTGCTCTCTTTTCCATCCCACTTTGGCCTCATAATGTTGCACCTAGATGAGTGCTTCCAACGGTCCACTAACTTCTCAGGAGAGGCTGGTGCATCTTTTCAACAGGCAGGGGAAACACTGCTCATCCTGTTCCAACTACAAGTTGCAGGGGCTTAGTTATAGGCCGATGCAACTAAGAGGTGGGTTTCTTCTTCTTCCAACTAGCCCCACTCCAGGGTAGATTCATTACCATGGTCATGGCAAATACTGCATCAGCTTCACTTTAGCTAGTGAAGCTTGGTGCCAAGCTGAGAGTAGCAAGCTGAGATTGAAACCCCTCTACTCACACGGGTTGTTTTGTTTTTTGTTATTTTGCTTAGTGTTCACATCAAGCAAGCAAGGAGATGGCACCAAGGAGAAAACAAAATCCTTAAAAGTTGACCATGGCAACTCTTAAAAGGAAAAACATATAACTGGAGTGGCTTACATTTTCAGAGGTTTACTCCATTATCATCATGGTGGGACATGGTGGCATGGGGATGAAAGACATGGTGCTGGAGAAGCAACCGAGTGCCCTGCATCTTTCAGGAAAAAAGAAGTGACCTGAGACCCTGGGAGGTGTCTTGAGCATTTATGAGACCTCAAAGCCTACCTCTACAGTCACACTCTTCCTCCAGTAAGACCAGACCTTCTCCAACAAAGCCACACTTCCTAATAGTACCACTTCCTTCGGGGGGGCATTTTCTTTTGAACCTCCACATTCCACTACCTCACCCCCAAAGTGATATCATAAGGCAAAGATACGTTTAGTCCAACTTCAAAAGTCCCCATAGTCTGTCACAGCCTCAACAATGTTTAAAAAATCCAACATTCAAAGTCTCTTCTGAGATTCATGAAATCTCTTAACTGTCACCCCCTCTTAAATAAAAATAGAAAAGCAGATCACATACTTCCAGTATATAATGGCATAGGATATACATTACCATTTCAAAACACAGGGAAGGAAGCATAGTGAGGAAATACTGGACCAAAGCAAGACAAAAACAAGCTGAGCAAACTCCAAACTCTGCATCTCCATGGTGGATGTCAAAATGTTCTTCAGATCCAACTGCTTTCAGGTTTGTTAACTGCAACATACTTCTCTCTCTTGGGCTGGTTCCACTCCCTGTTAGCAGTGTTCCTTGGCAGAGGTATCCCATGACTCTGCCATCTCCAGCATCTTGGGGTTTCCACGACAATCCAGCCTTCAACTTCACAGTTTCATGTAATGGCTTCTCTAGGACTCCATTCAGGGACACCCCTGACACATGCCTGGCCTCAGTGACTTTCTTTAGATGTGGAGGAAAATTTTACAGCCCCTTTCTTCTAGCCTTAACTCCAGAACCTTTTGGCTAAAGATGCCAAATTCTGCTAATTGCTAGGACTGTAACATGGCCTACTCATTTCATTACATCTTCAACATCTTTCTGTTTTATTTTTCACTGCCTAAGCTTAGCTGTCTTTGAACTTGCTCTGTAGACCAGGCTGACCTCAAACTCAGAGCTCTACCAGCCTTTGCCTCCCGAGTGCTGGGGTTAAAGGCATGTACCATCACACCTGGTTCTAAGCTTTTCTTTAATTCCTTTTCACGAATTGGAAACTTAGCTAGGTAAGCTCTTTCCCTGAGGTCACCACTCCCTTTATTCCATTTCTTAATCTGTCTCCTTGAATACAAGACTTAGCTTCATTTCACTTTCTGGTGCTCCTTTTCTCCTCGAATATTTTTCCTTGCTCTGCTTGCTCCTTATCTTCATTTGAGTTAAAACTATTAACTACATACCAGACACTACACGAGGCTGTTTTGATATTTCCTTTGCCAAGAAAATTCATCCAAAACTCTTCACTTTATCCTCAGGCAAACTTTTCAGATAAGGGCAAAAAGCAGCCACGTTTTTCACCAAAATATCTCAGGAACGATTTCAAGGCAACACACTAAACTTTCCTCTAACTTTCTCCAACAAGAGCATGCCTACAAGGCCACACCCACTCCAACAAGGCCACACCTCCTAATAGTACCACACCTCTTGAGGGCCATTTTCTTTCAGGCCACCATATTGAAGTAATGATAGAAAAGCTACAACAAAAAGTAATATTTTACAGTAGGCCATTATGCACTAAAGCTGTCGCAATTTTGGGGCAAGCATCTTTCTAGTTTAGAGAAAAGCAATAGCAGATGTAAGTTGTCACAAGAAAGCCTGGGTGTTTAAATTCCCACAAATTATACTGTCCGAACAGTTTATTAATTGTAATGTTCAGAAGGAAAGAATACCAAAGTATGGAGATGTGATCCTTACAAATAGACCTGGAATGAAATGATTTAAAGAACAATCAAAGCCCACCCTAAGATCTGCCCCCTGGCCTATGTGGTTCATCACTACACACATCAAAGCTGTATCACTGCTTTGAGTTCATTCCAGTGTCTCTGACATCAGGAACAAAATGCTCAATTATACCACAAGGACGTGTGCTCAGCTATATTCATAGCAGCATTGTTTGCCATAGGCAGATCCTGGAAACAACCTAAATGCTCCTTGGCTAAAGAATGAATAAGGAAAATGTGGTACATTTACACAATGGAGTACTACATAGCAGAAAAAATAATGACATCTTGAGATTTGCAGGCAAATGGATGGATCTAGAAAACATCACATTGAGTGAGGTAACCCAGACCCAGAAAGACAAATATCATATGTTCTCACTCATAAGTGGCTTTTAGACATAAAGCAAAGAAAACTAGCCTACAATTCACAATCCCAGAGAACCTAGTCAACAATGAAGACCCTAAAAGAGACATACATGGATCTAATCTACATGGAAAGTAGAAAAAGACAAGATTTCCTGAGTAAATTTGGAGTATGAAGACCATTTTGAGGGTTGAAGGGGAGGGAAGAAGAAAGAAGGGAAGCAGAGAAAAGTGAATAGAATCAATAAAAAAGGGAAAAAATCAGTGCCATAAAACCATGATATCTGAGCATCTTCATTTGATTGTGTTTCATTTGAAAATTTCTGTTGGCTAAACATGCTCAGAGAAGGGGCACTCATCAGATCTTTGGTAGTGGGAAAGGTCCCCTGTCTAATTACTAAGCCCAGCCATGAAGGTTGTGTAGAAAACAATGAGTAAGAGTAGATATGACAGAATAGTCCAAAGCAAAATGCACAGATCCCAACAGTGAAAGTAAACATGGTCTGTGGGGTGGGGTTGAGGGGTGGTGTGTGTGTGTTGAATGGTAAGTTTTGAGGGTGATACGAGTTACAACTGTTAGAGAAATTAACTATTCTTCAACCATCTAGCAACAGCCAACAGGGCTCTCAACAAAAGCATAGCTCCAGGAATGATAAGAAATGAATGACTTCTATAAATAGCACAAGAGATAAAGTCAAGAGACTGTTGCTGATGATGGATATAGAACAAGGCTTTGGATTCAATTTTTGTCCTTGTACGTGATTCAAGCAATAGGCAGTTTTGAAATGGAGGTATGTGCTCGGCCAAAGGCTTAAGGGTTCATAATGTAAGGCTGCAGAGGCCAATGTTGCTAACAATTCTACAAATTTCTGGGTTTTTTAAAAATAATTTTTAACAAGACATGCACTTTCTAAATCTTTTTTCCTTTCTGGTTGTTTTCACCCAGGGCATAGTCCTTAACTTTGCATTTGAATAAACCCTGGCAAGAAGAACCCTAGACACATTCATAGTTAATATTTTTAAACACTTGCTAAGAACAGCAGCTTTGGGAAAGAGTTGTGTTGTTGATACAAGATCCTACACATTTGGAATAAAAAATACATGGGTGTTTGAAGCATTTACACCGACCAGCTTATTTTATATAAGTAAATTCTATTGTTATGATTTTTCCTCAGAATGCATAATGATTTGTGATACTTACAGATAATCCAGTATATTCTTTGTTTTATAATAACAGAGGGAAGAAGGGAGACATATTGAATACCTAGGGACATGTGGGGGCTTAGGTGGTAAAAGTCATGAGCACACAATGGCAGTTAGAACACAGTGGTTGGGAAGCAGGAAGGAAAGACATACTTTTTAAAAGCTAATGATTTCACAATTCTCAGGGAGCTGATTTGAGAGACACTAAAAAAAAGTTCAGTGATTTGACTACATTTCTGATCATTAATGATTTCTCAGATACATAAATGAACACTCTTTCAATGCATACTTATATTTCCCTGTGCACACATACACACATATATATTTATTTACAAAAATATGGTGACCAGAAACAACGATATATGGAGCAACTAGCTATGGCATACCCATTCTCCTTTGTGGGTAGTAGCCCATATATATGCCTGATAAAATTACATTATTTTACAGGTTCTGTAGTATGTTGTTGAAAATACTTTGTTTTATTAGGATCATGTTTCCTGCCAGTGAATATATATGTATGTGTGCATATATATATATGTATATATATGTATATATGTATATATACATATATATATTTCAACTTCCGTTTTTTGGTTTTTGGTATTGTGTACAAACTCGACTCTCTTGGCATATATATGGTCTTCTTGTGCTCTTTCTTTCTTTTTTAGAAATTTTTCCTTTTATTGGAAATAGATTGTTCCCCCCCACACACATATATGTCATTGTTATGGTTTCCCTCCATCTCCTCCTCCCAGTTCCTCCTTGCTTCCCCTCCCATCTGGATCCAACCCCTTTCTATCTCCAATTAGAAAATGAACAGACTTCTACAGGATAATAATAAAATATAATATAAAACAATAAGATAAAATAAAAACTAATACACAGGAATTAAATAAAACAAAAGAAAGAAACTAAGAGAATCAGAGAAGATTCACTAGCCCAGACATTCAGGAACACCACCCCCCCCCCAAAAAAAAAAACAAAACACTGGTCTCTTTTTCTTCTATTTGTTTGTGTTGTTTTATCTTATTACAGTTTTTATTTTATTATTATTATTTGGATGCCTGTTTGTTTGAGGGACAAAAGGCTGTGAACGCAAGGAGGTAGGGTAGATCTCAGAGGAGCTGGAGGAGAGGAAGCTATAATCAGAATATACTGTTTGAACAAAGTCTGTTTTGAATCAAAGATTTAAAAATAGGGAGGCAGAAAGGAAAATAGCCCTATAACACCGTGCACCCACCCAGTCTATACTGAGCTAAATAATATGCTTGTTTAAATGGTTTATTGTATTGAATATGTAATTACAAAACCACATGTGCTGAAAGCAACAAAAGCCCTGGCCATAGAGAGTTTAAAAGAGTATTTCATGTGTATTTCCATTAACTCTGCAATCCTTTACACATTATTGTTATTGTCATTTTACTTTCTCAGTCATAACTTTGCTAATTTTCTCACACACACATTTATTTATATATATTCTGTTCTTATATCTTATGTTCTTTCCTTGTATTACTTTCTCTGAGTTCTCTCTGACCCTAGCAGCTTCATTTCTTCCATACAAAGCCCTTTCCCACACTTACTAGTTTTTGTTTTGTTTAGTGTCCCGCAGAGCTTAGCTAGGGCTCTCTGTGTGATCCTGACTTTGAAACTTAGCATCAGCGCTTGATAGGCTCACCAGTGGGACACAGCTGGAGACTATATTTGTTTTTGTTATAATCATGTACTTGAGTGGCTTTTAACTGGGGTCAACAACTGCTGTGAAGAAAAGAAAACATGATTCATAAGAGGAGACGCACGTGGCATGACCTATACATGTGATGTGTAGAAAGGCAAGCTGGATAAGGCAATGTCCTTGAAAAACAAAGGATATACCTGAGATCTGGCAGATGTTTAGTAACAGTCCTAGGTGAAAAGGGGAGGGTGTAGCTATGTTTGCAGAGAGAGAACAGGAACAAATTGGATGAAGTGAGCAAGTCGGCTTCGAAAAGCTGAGAGAAAACATGAAGGGCTTCTTCTGTACAGAAGGGAAGACCACCATTCAAGATGAGAGGAGCGAGCAGAAAAAGCTTCAGTCTGTGACCTTATGTGGAAGGAGAGGCTGACAACGTTGTGTGAGTCAATGCTTTAATGAAAATGATGTTGTCTGTGCTGTGCGTAGACTGAAGAGAAACAGAGATGGCCAGAGATGAAGCCATTGCAAAGAAGCAAACAAGGATAATAATAATAGTAAGGAGGACACTGTTAGGATTAAGACAACAGTGATGGAGATGAAGAGATACACAGATATTTGAAAATGTGGTAAGTAAAATAACATTTACTAATATGTTTAATAGTAGGACTTAAGGCTCTATCAATAATGGTTGTGGAAAGGGATGATTGAGATAGGACTCCGGGAGAAGGATTATGTAAAGAACAATGATGTTTGGTTTTAGTTATTCTGAGTTGGAGGGCCCTTGAAGAGAGAATGTGAGTGGGATCTGAATCTGAAGCTCAATAGCCCTGTCTAGAATGAGTGAAGCTACTTAGTAACTTTTGATCCACCTATATGAAGAAAATGGTGTGCTGAGGTTAGAAACCATCCTGAGCCAGATCAAGGTAGGTTTCTGACTATGCCGAGAAATCAACTGATGAACTAAGCAAACCAAAAATTTCAAACTCTGTGCATGTGCATCTAGAGTCTAAATTTTGATGTGGCGCATAAAATAAGTGTCATTAATGAGTTCTCCTCAAGTTCAGCTTCATAAAGTTTTGTGATGTTACTACAAAAAAAGATCTGGCTTCTACTGATAGATATATAAGAAAATATTTTGTTGCTTTGATAATTACTTCACTCAGATATTTATTACCTTTCTACTATGGACAAAGATCTTTCTAGGTGCTGACATACACCTGGGTCCCCTTTAGGACACAGCTTCTGTGCGTTAACTCTCAGGAACCACTTCCTAGAAGACTTCACATCATTGATGCTGGTCTCTTCTTAATCATATCTGATTCTTCAGCACCAGCCTACCAGAATCCATTGTCCCAGAAAATCAAATTCAGTCCTTCTGGTTTCTTGGTAGTCACAGGCAATTCTTTAACTCCACCTAACCAGACACCACAGTTTCTTCACACAAATGACCTGGTAGAATTTTTATTTCCCTCTGAACTTCACAAGCCAGGTCTCCATCCTCTGCACTGCTCTCAACGTTCTTATCTTCCAAGCTCCTACAGAACAAGCCGCTGAGCTCTCAACCCTCATTGATTTTTCTAGCCCAAAGTTCCAAAGTCCTTCCACAATCCTCCCCAAACCAACATGGTCAGGTCTGTCACAGCAACACCTCACTCCTGCTACCAACTTCTGTCTTAAGATTACCAATTGATGTCAGAAAACACCATGGCCAAAAGCAACTCGGAAAAGAATGGGTTTGCTTGGCTTATGTTTCCGTACCACTGTTTATCATTGAAAGAAGTCAGGATGGGAAAGCGGGGTGGTGGTGGCGCACGCCTTTAATCCCAGCACTCAGGAGGCAGAGGCAGGCCGATCTCTGTGAGTTCAAGGCGAGCTAGTTCCGTCTTACCAGCTCCTAAGCTACAGAGAAACCCTGTCTCTGTGTTTAAAAAAAATGTTCAAGACAGGAACTCAAACAGGAAAGGAACTTGGAGGCAGGAGCCGATGCAGAGGCCATGGCGAAATGAGGCTTACTGGCTTGCTCCCACTGGTTTGCTCAATCTGCTTTCTTATAGAATGCAGGGCTACCAATCCAGGATAGATTGGGCCCTCCCACACCAATCACTAATTAAGAAAATGTCTTACAGCTAGATCTTATGGAGGCATTTTCTCAGCTGAGGCTCCCTTCTCTCATATGACTTGAGTTTGTGTCAAGTTGACACCAAACTAGCCAGCACAGCTCATTCTTGCCAGGCATGTCAAGTTGACAGCCAGGATTAGCCCTAAAAATGGATGGGATGGTATAAATGTCATATTTAGAAATAACTTTGGCCCTGACACTTGTGTAAGACCACTTGTGGCTCCTCCCAGTGCTCTTGCTCTTCGCGGACACATGCTGTGATTTGTTGGTTTTCAAGGTTAATGAATTAGCTCTTGGTATCACAAAAACCATCCCTTCTGGGCCAAATTATGCCCATGAAATAACCTCCCTACCAAGGTAATTCAGTGCAATACCTATAGAGTCCCAAAGATTGCAATATGGTTTCTTACAGACAGAGCATTCTCAACTCAGATGATACCACATTTCTCAAAAGGAGCCAGTGGCCCCCTGGGGCTCAGTGGGAGAAGATGCACCATCACTTACCAGAGCAAGATAATGGGGCAGGCTGCATATTAACTATATACGTGGTCTGGAAGCCTGTGAGGTAACTTTTATTATTGTGCACCCCAGGTCTCTGCAAATTGACTTTTTGTTTATAGAATAGAGAGTAAGTAGAAGATATTGCTATTTAGCTTTCTTGATCTCAGAGGTGTATTTAATTTTTTTTTGGTCTTGAAAAGAATATAGAACATTCTAGAACTACAGCATTAGGGACAAAGATTCTAAACCTATAGGCTGTAGATCAAGAGGAACAAAAGTACAATGGAAGAAGATAAAAATACTTTAATTTGATAATGTAGGATTATTCTTGTCTGTTTCTAGTTGTAAACCATCTTTGACAAATAGTGTTCTAAGACAGAACTTACCAAATTTCTCCAAGAGAATGAATTTTTACTGAGTTTAAGCTTGAGAAAACATTACAATTTTCTCTCTTGCAAGTATAAAATTTAAATTTATTGAAAATAGGAGCTTTTATTTTTGCTTTTAACACAACTTGAAACATTTCAGATTTGCTATAGAACATCCAAATTAAAATTTATTCTCCTAGTTCAGTTTCTCTTTGAGTTTAGCTCTTCCGAAGATAAGTTTTATTGCCTTACATCTGTAAAATATCTACAGTGAATGAAGTATGGAAATGACTCAAACTTTGTGTCTTACGTTTTAGCCTGTAGACCTCATTGATTAAAGATCTATACTAATCCTAAAGAAATCCTTCTAAGCATCAGGGGGTCATTCACAAAAATGTTTAATGGAATTGGAGAACACTGGTTGATTTACAACATAGTTCTTCAGAGACTTGGGTGTGCCTACTCCACCCTTCACATTCATTCAGCTAAATGCTGCAGCTGTATTGAAGGGCTTATCTAGTCATTCATTGAATCAAGTTTTCCTTATGCAACCCAGTCTGCCTCAGCTCAGAATCTTACTTTCTCAGCTCCTGAGGGCAGAGGTTACAGGTGTGCCCCACTGAAGCCTGCCGAAGTGACTTTTTCCTAAGTTTTATATCTTTTAAAAATTGGCATCCAGAAAATGTTTCAGTATGACATTTTTATACACATGTATTGTGCCTTGCCCATATTCACTCTCTCTGCCCCCAACCTTGGCCTCCCTTCTTATCTCCCTCTACAACTTCACCTCATCCTTATCTCAGGCCTCATGCATAGGCATAGGTGCATTTATTTTGCTAATAGTAGTGGACTGTTTCCCTTACAGGTATTCATAAGAGGTCATGGTATTGAAAATGAATTCAAAATTTAGTTTTAAAATGAAAGGCATGCTTCTGCTTCTTAGGTTAGCATGAAAACACATTTGCTACAAATTTCTCACAAGATACCATTTTAGTAAGACCATTAACTTTGTGTTCGTATGCAGTTGCTTCTGCAATGAGTTTGTGACTCGTGGTTACCTAGTACTGAATCCATGGTGGATGGAAAATAATAAACATCTTTTAATTATTAAGTAAAGTTATTTATTTATTTTACATCCCATCAACAGTTTTCCCCTCCCTCCTCTCTTCCCAACCCCCCCTCCCTCAATCCACTCCTTTGTTTCTGTTCAGAAAGGAACAACCTTCCCATCTTATTAAAGCTGGGCAAGGCAACCCAGTATGAGATATAAGTTCCTAGAAACCAAACAAAGTGTTCGGGACAGGCCCTGCTCCCACCACTAGAAGTCCCACAAGTAGATCAAGCTATGTAACTGTCACACATGTAGAGGACCCAGGCTGGTGCTAAGAAGGCTCCCTAACTGTTGGTCTGTGAGCTCCTATGAGCCCGGGTTAGTTGTTTCCATAATAACTCTTTATCATTTTCTTTCCCGAGTGATGGAAATTTTTGACATTTAATTATTATTTGATATACATTTTCATTTTAAATTAACTGGTATTGCAATGTATTGCAAAATTTAAAAAGTAAGAGACAGCATATAAATATTACAGGTTTTATTTTGCATCCTGGTAACACTGTCATGACATCTGGTTTGTAGGCCACTCTAGCCACTCCACAGGAAAGAAAGCCATCTGACTCTGCATCCTACACATTTGTCACGTGTGCTTTGCTTACAATCTCCTATATTTGCCCTGTGCCGCTAGCACATCCACTGCTGAGGTCAGAGACTGCATGAAGAAGTCAGGATCTGGCAGAGTCCTCTGTCTCAGACCCACGCACTGCAGGATGCCCCTCTCTCCACCACCTGGGAGCAGCAGATAGGTGTCTCACGGTGCTCACACCAGGAGATGCAGTTCCCACGTGCTCTGCCCTCCTTCCTGGAAGGGAAGATGCCAGCTCTCCATGTCAGTGTGAGAACTTCAGGAGGAAGGTCTAGGTCAACTGCCTTTAAGTTGACTCTTCAGTTTAGAGCTGTTTGTTCTGCATAATTCTCACTTGCTCGTAGCTGAGATCGCAATAGAAACTGCCCCAAATCATCTCTGCCTATTCTAATAATAGTTTGTGAAAATGAAGAATCCAGAACAACGGTGAAAGAATATCTGAACAATGGGGGAAAACTGGGCAGTTCTGAACAGGTCAGGATGGGCAGGGTTCTGTTCATTTGTTCAGTATGAAACTTCATCAAAAGTTTGTCATAAAAGAACCTTCTCTCTTTTCTTTTTTATTCTTGAGATTTATTTATTTAATTAAAACATTTCTCCCTTCTCTTTCCTCTCCCCAAACCCTCCTAAGTACCCCTCCCTGTTAGTGATATTTTTCTCCTGTTGAGTTTGAGAGCTGTGGTTCTTGACGAGGTACGCGTGCCTCTACTCCACCCTCATAGCGACTGTGTGATGCTGGTTGTTGATGGGGCCCATAGGTGTCATAGCTGCACAGGACTGTTGTTTGCTTCTCACCTTTGAAAGCCTGCATGGTGCCTTCTGATTCCATAAAAGTAATCTTCAGGGAGGAGACATTCAGGTCAGTTCCAGCTCAGGGGTCTCTGGGTCCTGTTCCTTTCTGAAGTCCATGATGTGTCTTCAGCAACAGGAACGTACCTTCCACTGCTGGGGATAAATAACCAAGGGCAACAACAACAGGCTGTATGTATTCAGAGTCTCTTAGACAGCCCTGGGCAACAACTCAAAAGAGGGCTTCTCATGTCTGGTGCTGGGGATTTGTTAGGTGGTTTTGGCTCTTGGAAGGTATATTACTAGCTCAGAGAAAAGAAGTTTATTAAAACTACGTATGTGTATTTATACACGGAATTATGTGTATTACAGTTTTGGTAAATAATCAATAGTATGACTCATTGTGGCTTTTTCAGACATGCTTGTTGTTTGTTTACCCTCCTTCTTCTGTATTTACCTTCTCCCCCTCCCTAAAGAGTCTCCCTGTACAGCCCCATGGGATGGTTCGGTTCATCAGTCAGGCAAGGGGCTGTAGATTGAAACACACACACACACAGACAGAGACACGGGTCATCCTTAAAACAAGAATGCCAATTTTATTGTGTTCCAGGGCAGCTTATATAGGGCTCTCTTTGACTAATGGCCATGCCCTAGCTCTCAGGATTTTTCAGCTGAAAGCCCCCAGAAACCTCTCCCCTGCCATCAGGAACTTGTGAGGGTCTTGTGCTCAGAGCAGCTTCAATCACAGATAAACAAGTTGTTTCCTCCAGCAGGCAAGGGGTCATAGAAAATTCAGGGTCTGAGGGTCCGCAGTCCTCAACAGCTCCCCCTTTTCTATATAATTAGACCAAGATTCCTGACTGGCATGGGTGCAGCACAAATATGATAGCAATAAATTGAAAAATGCCCTAGCAAATATGGTCATTTCCACATGAATGATATAGTCATTGTACAAGATAGCCACAGCAGCCGTCTGGCTGATGGCAATTCTGGCTGCCGTGGAGGTCACAGTGGTGACAATATCAGCCACTACAGCCGCAGTGATCCCGAAGTCTCAGCGGGGATGGCTCAGTACCAGTTGACTCTCTGGGACAGGCACCAAGCCCAGAACCTGGGCCCCAGTGGCAGTCATCTTGTCAATGGGAATGACTGGCTGTTCCGTAGCCCAATCAGTGGAAAGGAAGTACGGCTATGCAGAACTATCCATGCCCACCGACATCAGCACTGGAGGATTCCTGACCAAGGCCCATTGTACCTGTTGGCCGTGGGCTGATGGTACAAGCCCAATGGCCTCCCCAGGCTGCTCCCTGACCCCACGACCTTCAGTAAACAATCATTTAGGGAATTTGGGTGTAGTTCTTTCCAAATGCTTCCTGCTTTTTATTGGGCGAAGTAATTTTTGCGGGTGTTCACAGCAACCTTTCAGGGGGGTTTGGTCCATCAAACCACATTAGTCTGGAACTAATCCACAGGTTCTCATCTTCTGTGGAAACAAAAGCAGAACCTCTTTTCCAGCAATAAATCCTTAGTCCCATATTTTGAAATCAAGATAGCTTTCTTAGCAGTCCCCAAAATCAAATGTCACTCTCCAGTCAAAAAAGAAAACATAATAATATTCATAATCCAGATTCTCTGTGCACATTCCATCCTTACATGACTTATTTTTATTATCTTTACTACCAGAGTGGACTTGAAAAAATTCACCCCCATCTTTAAATTCACCCTCTCATCTTTTCTTTATTACTTCCCTGCTGGCCAGTCTTCTGTGTCACCCAGAGAGTTAAAACCATAGCTCTCATCAGGATAAGATTATTTTGATTTATTTTTCTCGAGAACATGTGTAAGGGATCATGCTACTATGACACCAAAGGATTAATATTTCTGCTATCTGAAACAGGCCTACAAGAATGAAACCGAGCGAGAGTCCATGATCCCATGAGCATACTGCAGAGGCAGGTCCTTCCAACTCACACAGCTGTGGTTTTAACTCTCTGGGTGACACAGAAGTTACTTTTGAGGACAGATTGATTCTCCCTTTCAGGCAACTTACACACAGGAATACTGTTCCTCTAAGTGAAGTGTTCCTAATTGCTTAGGCAGCCTGTCCAAGTTACTTACAGGTAAACTGTGCAAAGGGTATGAAAAAAAAACAAACCTGTAGAAAAATGAAAGTTCCCAAAATATATATTAAAAAGGTGAAAAGTAACTCCTCAAGTGCTGAGTGACAAGACCTGCTTAAGTACAACAAGAGGTTGCTGTGAGGGTTAAAGAACAAGGAGCTTAGCCTTAAAATTAAACATATGATGCCTTGTGCAAAACTCTTACATATTATAAAGTAATTTCTAGTCGTGGTGATAGTAAAGTCCTGATTTTTGTAAATTTTACCTCTAATTAGCTTTATACAATAATAATTGCATTTAAAAATATTCATCTTCACGTTTAACTAATTGTTACAAGACAAACATTTGCTTAATTGCGGGGAGGTGGCATTACTACTCCATAACCTTTTTCAGCTTTGCCACGAGGTGGCAGCACACGCAAGGATGCTTAGTGACAGGAGTAGCAGAGCCTTTGGATTTGAAACACAAAATGCCTGATTCCAAGGCCGTAGCTAGCATGTGTGAGGTTAGTAGTTACTCCTAAGTTCAAGAGTAAACTTACTTTTCACTCCATAATATCGTTTGCTCTTTCACAAATTAAGCTATCTGGTTTAAAAAAAAAAATCCGCTCCTTTTTAGATCAATCAGAGAAAATAGCTTCATACAAACCTCTTGTGTGACTCGCTGACTCAAAAGCACAGTCATGTCAAATTGTTATTGTATCTTAAATCTTCGTTCAGATTCAGTATTGGCTGTCAGCATTCTGATGGCTCTCTGTGAATTTCCCGTGTCCCATGACTACTTTGATAACACCAACAATAAGAAGGAAATAATAACTATCTTCTCATCTCTCACCTTTTGGCTTATTAACACCATCGGTAATTTATCCTATAGAATAAAACTCCGTGCCGCAGGCTTCAATACTCCTGCATCCTGCAGGGTGATGCTCCTTTCTCAGAGATGATGTAAAGCTCCATAGTCCAATCCGCTGACTTCTGAAGCTTTGGTGTGGCGCTGTGTGGGTGGGCACTGTTGTCAGGGTGAACTGTGGGTGGGCATTATTGTCAGGGTGAACTGTGGGTGGGCATTATTGCCAGGGTGAACTGTGGGTGGGCATTATTGCCAGGGTGAACTGTGGGTGGGCACTGTTGTCAGGGTGAACTGTGGGCGGGCATTGTTGTCATAGTGAACAGGGAGCTTTCTGTTGACTGATGCTAGGTGCAGTTTCTGGTACAGCTCATGAATTTGCGGAGATATAATAGTGTTGCTGTATTTGAGAAGCAGTGGTGGTTTAGACTGAGCACCAGAAAGTGATCACAACTTATATCCGAGTCCACCATTGTTTTTCATTGACTGCTGTCAGCTTCCAATAGCCAGCTTCTAGACTCCTCATCCTCAAGTTTCTTGTCTCCTTCGCAAAACTTTTTCTGCGTTAATTTTTAGTTGAATAATTTTTGTTTTGTGCTTCTGTGGGTGTGAGTGTAGATTACACAGTGGATGCCCCTGTGCATGCACTTGTGTGGAGGTCAGAGGACAACTGTCAGGAGTTGGCTGCCTCCCACAAACTCGCTCAGGCAGGGTCTCTCTTGTTTATGCCTTTGCACTATACACACCAGGCTAGCTGGCTGGCAGGGTTTCCAGGGATTTTTCTGTCTGCCTATTTCACCATAGGAACACAGATACTGTGGATGCATGCTGCCATCGCTGTCTTTTCAATTGAGTTCTGAGAATTTAACTCAGATTGCCCTTTCTGAGCCGTCTGCCTGGCCTCGTCTTTGCAGACTTCTTGATCCAGGTGCATAGTGTGTTTACTAGAATTACCTGAGCAAAATTTCTTATTGATGTTGTCTCTAGCACTTTACAACCCATTTTGGACTTGATTAAGACAATTGCTTTAATTTTCCTTTTGTTTAGCATACTCTCCAGATCATAAAATACATATGAAAAGAATGGCAAGTAATAATCCATTGGCCAAAAGTCAAGTGAAACTTTCACATTCAAATAATGAAAAACATAACCATACTTATTAAAAATGTATTTCAATATCAAATGGCAGATTTCAACAATACCAAAACCCACAATTACTCTTGCAGCAACCTAATAGTTAATAATTTTATTATACCTCTACCCTGCCCAAACAAAAGGCCACAGGAAACAAACTTTGTCAGATTTGTCAGTCATTGTAGGTCTGATTTTTGAAACAGCACATAGTGGGACAGCACAAAATAGGCATTCACTAAACATGTGTTGGCTGTATTGATGTAGATGCTGGGATGAACAGCCACAGTGAGATGGTGATGTATTTAAACAGGGCAAGTGGTGTGGATGGAAGGACAGAAAGGGTGAGGTTCACGTTGCTGTTCCTCTTCACTGCTGAGGGTTCCTATTGTAACTGCCTAGTCCTTGGGATTCCATTTAGTCCTTGTGGATAATAAAATGTTTTTGCTCTTATCTTTGTCTCTATACAAATCTTTTCTAGACAAATTAGACCAAGTTTTAATCATATGAGATCCAACAGACAAAAACTAGGTCCTTTTCTTCAATCATGTTGTCAATGATTCGCTAAAAGAGTCTTCCCCAGAGACTCTACCTTAATTACCTGCCATCAGCATCTTGCCTGAGCTTCTGGAAGGATTCTCCTGAGCTTACTAGGTGTAGGAGGTACACTGGTGGAAACTGAGCAAATGTAGATGATGGAAAATAAGTATGGCACAGGGACAAATGCTAACTATATTTTCCCATCTAGAATTCACATAAATGTATTGATATAGGAGGTCCTTCTGTTTGTGTGTTGCTTTCATTGGTTGAATAAAGAGACTGCCTTGGCCTTTTGATAAGACAGCCTTTAGGTGGGCAGAGTAGACAGAACAGAATGCTGGGAAGAAGGGAATGTGGCAGACGCCATGTTTTTCCTGCCTGAGACAGACACTGGTTAGGAATCTTTCCCGCTAAGCCACGACCTCGTGGTGCTACACAGATTATTAGAAATGGGTTAAATGAATACATAAGAGTTAGCCAATAAGAGGTTAGAACTAATGGGTCAGGCAGTAATTTAATTAATACAATTTCCATGTGGTTATTTCGGGTATAAGCTAGCCGGGCACCTGGAGCGGAGCAGCGGAACATAGCCAAGGGTGGCTGGGACGACAAGCAGCCCGCTCGCCTCTTACAACAATGTATTGGGAAAATATAAATTTTATTGAAACTTTGAGGTGTCGAGCATTCATTGTCTGTGGCCCATCACACCCTCCATGCTCCCCCTCCTGCGCTATATTCCTCCATTAACCCCTCTTCCTTCTAAGACAATTTTACTTTTACTTCCATGTCAGATATGCATGCATGACTTTATTTCTCCTTATAAATTTTAGTGTCCACAAACAAATAATAGCCACATGTATCTTTCCAAAGGTGACTTAATTTGCTTTGACTATCTCCAATTAAATCCATTTTCTTGAAAAATGATATAATTTTGAATGAAAAACGTCTGTTCTTTATATATTCACCACAGATTCTTTATCCATTCTTCTGTTGATGGGCACCTAGGTTGGTTCCTTAACGTAGCTATAGTGAATAGTGAAGATATAAACATGCATAGGCAAGTACCTCTGTGATATGTTGACTTGTCATTCTTCTGGAAAATACCCTGGAGAGATATAGCTGGGCTACGGTAGTTTTTTTAAGAGTACAAAGTGTCTTTGTCATTTAGCATTATGGTGGAAGAAAAACAATTTTTAAATTATTCTATTTCTTTCTCACACCTTGTGACATGTCTGCTGATGTCCTCCAAACCTGTCAAGAATGTACCCATTCCAGTCTATGTAGAGTTTAAGATAATGGAATATATAATTCATAAAAATTGGAACTGGAGATGTGGTATGATTGGAAAAGTCAGACTTGCATTTCTGCTTGCAGACAAAATAGAAAGAACTCTGACCAAATCAGAAGAAAAGTTTTCAGTAGGCAGAGAAAGATATAGTGCACCGTTCCTGACATCCTACCTTTGATGATCTCAGTGAATCCAGTAGATGGTGATTAATATAAAGACCCACAACTGGCCCTGTTTTTCTGACTTTTAGGCACAAAACCTTGGGGTTGTCCTTGTCTCCTTGTCTTAGCAACAATGCGGAAGCAAATACTGACCACTTTTCTCTCTCTTCATTATTGTCATCTGAGTCCAAGACTCACTCAACCCTAGAATAGATCATTTGTGTGTTTCCTAACTACTCCTGTGGTGCCTGGTAGTAGGTTTTGAACCCTACTAGGCACCTACTAGGTGATTTTATTAAAATAAATGTGTGACCATATCACTTTTTGGCTTCCCGAATCTAACATACTAATCTCTTCTTGCTTGGTAGACACACAGAAAAAAAAAAAAAAAAAAAACAAGTAACAAACTTGAAAATGCCTTCGGTGTCCTTTGTCCCATACATCTGCTCCTCTTTTCTCTCGTCTACTTTCAGATGCATGCTGCTCATTCTACTCTGTTGCATGGGGCATCGTCTCCTGCCCTCTTGCGTGTTTGCTCTCTTTCACAGGTGTCTCCTTGCTGCTAGTTAGGCTTATCTAATAGTCAGGCTTCACACGTTCCTGGAATATTCTTGGTCTGCATACTTGCTTAGTCTAAACCCTCATCTTCCCCAGATGGATGCCCAAGCCCCATCTTCCCACAGAGCACCCTCTGATAACATTATTGGAGATCTCTGTTACCTCCCAACATTTTGGTTCCTGTTTCCAGCTCCATTGCTCGCTAATTCATGTTACTAGCATCTAATGCTGTTTGTATTTTGCTTGTTAGGTTTACTTACCTTCTTCCCTTTCTTCTTCTTGGTGGGGAGCAATGTGCAGTGTTAGGAATTGAACGTAGGGCCTCACACATCCTAAGCACACACTCTACCACCACGCTATACTCTCAGTCTCCTTCGTTTCCTTAGTACAGTTCTCAACCTGTGGGTCACGACCCCTTGGGGGGTTAAACAACCCTTTTACATGGAACACATATTGGATATTCTATATATCAGATATTTGCATTATTATTCATAACAGTAAAAAATTACAGTTGTGAAGTAGCAATGAAAATAACTTTATGGGTTGGGGGTTACTGCAGTGTGAGGAACTGTATTAAAGGGTTACTGTGGCATTAGCAAGGTTGAGAGCCAGTGCCTTGTAGAACCTAACATCCAAAATGGCAAAGTGTTACTTTTGGTTTCTTTTAAAAATATGGAAAGTGTATTAGATGGGTAAGATTCACATCTATCAGATTCAGTCACCATCGTGTCAGTGAGAGTCAACAGAGGTTGGCTTTCCCAAACAACTTACATATTTAAGCTATTTAATAACTTGCAAAATACTATCCCTCGGAGCAAACACATTTAATTAATTATATAGTATGGACTTGGAATTAATGTGAATGTATTGCAATTAATTGTAGAACACATACTTGAAGCATGTGTTTGTTTATCATGTGAAATTTCCCCATCACCTTCTGTATTTGAACCCTTGGTCCCCAGCGAGTGGCATTCTTTGGGAAGGTTGTGGCACACATAGGAGGTGAGTATTGCTGGAGGAAGTAAGTCACTTTGGTGTGGGACTTGTCTAGCCTCTGGGTTGCTGATGCAGTGTGACTGACTGCCTTCTGATCCAGACATTGCTTTCCCACTATGGTGGAAGGTATACCCTGGGTTGTAAAATGAACCCTGTCTGCCCTCGATTGTTTTCTGCAGGCATTTCATCTCGGCAATGAGAAAAGTAACTAATATACACATTTATGTTTAGGTACTCATCTACAAGGGTTTTTGTTTATTAAAGTGTGTCTAGCGAAATTACAGCACAAAAGACGTGTCGTAGAATGAAAAGAAGGAATATTCAAGAGCAGGGTGCAGGGTGCAGGGTGCCGGGGATGCTGCTGCTCTTTGCTTTACTGTAGAGCTTTCCTGTAGCTTGGGTCATGTCTTACCTTTACAGCCCTTTCTCTTCTTGGGTAGTTTATCCCCCCCTACAATGGGTAGTTTTTCCCTCCTGCAATACAGCAGTTACTTCAGTGACTGTTAGCTTTTCTTTTAAACAGCACTGTAATGAAGAAAAAGGTTGATACTTATCTGTTAAGGATAATTGCAAACCAAATACTAGGAAGTCACTTGTACAACTGCATTTATACCATTGAAGTATAAAATAACATATGTGGGGGTCCTTCTGACTAGATATAAACTGCCTAGGCTATTTTATTCATTCTTTTTCCATGGTGGCTGGAAGGTGATGTTCAGTAAATATTTTAGGAAGAGACAATATGAAAATTTATGTATTCATAATATAATCATGATTCTAGCAAAGACAAGAGAACACAGAGTCCTTTTGGAAGCATGCTTGGAATTGAACCCAGAGCATCATATACAGTCAACACACGCCTGCCGTTGAGCCACATCTCCAGCCCGAAGGGGATTTTCTTGCTTCCTTTTTTAAAAAATCTTGATTTATTTCTTTGCATTTTCAAATCTTTACTCTTTTTAAGTTGGACTGATCTTTTACCGTATAATTTATTACGTAAATGATCTCTAAGTGCTTAGTGAATCCCTTTTCCTGAAACCCAACTATGAGTTATCTTTGAATGAATATTGTTATCCCAAGCAGTCATGAGATGTTGGGAGGACTGAGGCCTCTTGTTGCTAATGTCAACAGAGGAGAAACCCCAGTAGAATTTAGGTAACATCTGCACGGAGACCCCTTTGGAAGATTGCTGATGATTTGTGGCTGATTTTAAAGTCGGATAAATTACAGAGTATTTCCCACCCCTCTGAAACATCAAAGAGACTTTTCTTTTTCTTTTTAATGAAAGAATTTGCGTTAGCAATCCACTGAGGCAAGCTCAAAATTATAGTTGTCTGTTTGCAGTAACACTCCCTTTGAAATGGATACATTTTATAGAGAATGTGTCTGATATTGAGTTCCCAAAAGGTCATGTGCTGTTAATTACATATAATAACTAAGTTCAAAGTAATGCATATTTAATAAGCAATTAATATGGCTCACCATAAGCCCCCTCCCACAGCTTATACATGGTCTTTGAGAAAATGAGTCAGACACATTTCCAATTCCCTGGGTGAGAAACAAAACAATAACCCATGTTGTCCATTTTGTTTCTCATAACAAAGCTTATCCTGACATAGCGTACCGTATTTCCAAGTATTTTACTTATCAACATAACAGACTTACCTGTGACAATTATGCATCTCAATAATAATTAACTGAAAATTAACTTTAAGTTTAAAATTAAAACAATAGTTTTTAATTTCTTGAAACTCTCAAGGTAAGAATTAAACAAGTATTAAACTTGTCTTTTTTTAATTTTTTTTTCAAGACAGGGTTTCTCTTTAGCTTTGGAGCCTGTCCCGGAACTCACCTGGTAGACCAGGCTGGCCTTGAATTCACAGAGATCTGCCTGCCTCTGCCTCCCGAGTGCTGGAATTAAAGGCATGTGTCACCACTGCCCTGCTAAACTTTTATCAGGCTTGGGTATTATTGAAATTACTTTCAGTTTATAGTTAAATCAAAATCAAAATAGCATAAATACATTGCCAATAAGAACTACTGAGATAAAAGTTTCCATTCCCTGAAAATAATCTTTCATGAAATTAATAGAACTTTGTGTTTTTCCTTGAGTTCACACCTACAAGAATGGGTATTACAAATGATGAGTGGATTCCCACTCCATCCTTCTATCCACTGATCGGTATGAGCCTCGAGAGCAAATCACACATAAAATCAAAGTGGGAACAGAAGAGAGCTAAAGATTTTATTTTTTCTAAAATGTGGCCAGTGACAAAGTAGTGTCAACCAACGAAGTATAGCGTCATGTTCTAATAGACATGATAGACTGTTTGGCCAGTTTTATTTGTCTGAGTCTTTCCGGTCTTTTATCGTACTTATTTCAATTTTGTATTTTCTCTGCTGTTCCCTGCTACTCTCCCAAAATTCTCAGCTGCTTTCTCCTCCACTGTGAAGCCATCAGCTATCTGTCTTGGCACTTCTCCCACTCTATCAGCTGACTTGAACCTCTGCTGGATGTACTGTCTCTATTACTTCTTCATCCCTGACCACAAAAGAGGGAAAAAGAAAAACAAAACAAAAACACCCCAGAGATGCCGTTTATAGGAGCCGACATTGCCATTCAGGGGAGGCCCTGTAGGAGGGTGTCTTCTGACTTAGGAGATCCTCAACTGCCCACTTATGTTGGCAGAGAAGGAATTTGGTCCAATGTGGCCATATCTCACCTGCAAATGAAGAGCCCCTTTCCTTGGCCACCATGGGAGGTGCACTCCCCTATGACCTAGACAGAAAAGTTTGCAGGGTCATCTAGAGTTCAGTGAGAATTGTGATGGCCCATGACTGATAAAAAACTGAAACAGTCCTGGTTGAAGCTGTGCCTTCACGGGCTGAGGCAATCAGCTCTGATGGCTGCACAGTTTCCTGTAGGCTCGGGTGGCCTAAGAACAGCCTGGCCGGCTATTGGCCTGATGGATCCCCTTAGGTGTCAAGGCATCCAAGGCTGCAGGAAGATTCCAACAGCTGTTAATTAGGGAGGCTAGTAACTCCACCCCACACCATCTTTACTTATACGTAGCAAATGAACATCAGAAGAAGGCCTTAGAGCAAGACCTCAGTGACTTGTCATTAACCTGATTTTAACAATGTTTAAATGATGCTCACGCAGTGTCTGTGTAGCGCTGGAAGGGCTGGTCCCCTTCATGTTGCAACATCATGTTCCGAAAACTTTTTTCCACATGGGTCTTATTATAATTTCCATTTGCCCTTTGGTATCTTGGATGAATGAATATGATAATTATACTCACTACTTGACCTTTTACATGGCTAAAACTTCTTTTTAAAATTATCAAGTGCATGAAAAATGTCTTTTAGCCTTCTCGTTGTAGAAATTTCATAATTTATCACCTTAGGACCAGATAAACTAAAACAAAAAACAGCAATATTAATGGACCTGTATTATAGCATATTGTCATTTTTTTATATACTATTACTCAAGGGAGAGCGTTGCTGTGTACCAATGCCTGGGACTTTTAAGGAACATGTGCTCATAACCAAAGTAGTAAATACAGAAAAGTCACCTTGATTGCATGAGCTGTACATGTCAAGAATATCAAGTTCCAATTCTGAAAAATATGCCAACAGGTGGTTATTTCTATATGAACATCACAGACTTGAATCACTGGTCTAGATTAATCGCTGTGCCTACTCTCTGATGTGACACAGATTTATAGTAAACACAGGTGTCTGGGGTAGCTGCTGGCACTGAGACATTCTTTTCTGTAATAAACCATGTAACTAGTGAGAGTCCTCCCAAACAAAAGGTAAGAGACTTTCTATTGGACAACATCCTGTTGTTACTGTACAGAGGCCCACATGCCTGGAGTTTCAATTACAAAGGGTATCCATGTGCCTGACCCCTCACATTGCTCAAAGTCAATGGTACCATAACTATATAAACTTGGCACAGAGCCATTTATTGTTCTTATCTAATATGTTGTAGTGTACACAATTGTGTGTGATGTACTTTGGCAAGCTAGTAAGTTTGTTTACATCAGCTTCAGAAACAAAATATGCATGCATGTTGTGTTTCCATGTTGCAACAGCTATGACGTCACTAGGTGGCAGGACCTTCTCAGCTCTGTATGATCTGCGATCACCATGGTGCCTGAAACATCAAAGGCAACAGTAGCACTCCCCATCCTGCCCTATCATTTTTAGCCTTCTAGTGACTATAGGTATTCACTTCCGAGGCTCCTGAGTGTGGCCATGGAGACTGTGTAGCTCCTACTGCTCCTTCCCTGTGGATTACTGTGTTAATGGGGGAAATTTAAGATTCTTCTTACAACACTCTGGCTTTGCATGCCTTAAAGTTGCTTTATGACTTTGTAATGAGACTTTCAGTGACAAGGACAAGTGGCCCCAGGATAGCACGCCTCGTCCCTCTACACTCCCTGTTGGGTTGGTCCAATTCCTTCTTCAGTAGTTGGCAAGAAGGCATGACCGAATCTATTGTAATGGTGTTATTCAATGCGTTTTTTGCAAACCCTTTCATCTAGAGCATTCTATCAACTTCTAGTTGGCTGATTAAAATAAGAACACAGTGTTGCTTTAGTTTGCAGCCTAACATATTCACAGAATGGGGCTTGTACTGTAGTGGAGCAGGTATTGCTGAGTTTCAAACTCCTTGGATTGACCTAGAAGGAGCTCTTTGCTCTCAGTGCCTCAGACAATTCCTACTTGTATTGCAGATTGGTTTTCTAGCTTGAATACATTATTAGGAATGTTCTCGTGATTTACTTATTCTTCTGCTTGATTTCCCACTGCCTTTGTGATGACAATTTGCTTCCATTTGTTTCCTAAATAAGTAAAGATGTGATTCATGATGTAGATGAAAAATACTTAATGTTTTTGACAAAAATATTATCTTTTTATACTTACATGTACAAAATTGGTATAGGAGGGAGGAAGACTCATTTTCCACCCCAATGGCACAGCCTCTTATAAGTTGCATATATCATAGTAAATAACCTCTGACCCAAGCCCATGCAGAAACCCCAACTAAACCCAGTATATCACAGAAAGAAACAAAAAAAACAGCAACAGAAAGTAATAATAATAATGACTTTTGCAATAAGGGAAACAGAACTTATTTTAACAGTTCTGAGTAAACTTTTTTCATATTTGATTTCTATGTAGACCTTTTAGATTTCTGGCAAAAGTATGAAACCTCTGCAGTGAACAAAAAGGTTTCAAATTCATCTTCTTGTGAAATTTTGCATTTTTACTTAGGTTGGACATGGGTATTTATTTTCACTGTCTAATTGTAATTCTTTCTGACTAATACCTATGCTTACATTGCCAAACCAATTTCTAATAAACAAAATAACAGATATTCAAAAATGCTTGGCTTTAGTATCACCCATTCAATATCATTTTTCACAATATTTGTTTGTATTATTTTATTCTTTGACACTTTCATACATGTATATAGTGTGTTTAGGACAGTTTCCACCTTCCATTACCCTTTCACTTCTGTAGAAAGAATTAATTTTCTCACCTTGTCTCCCTTGTACTGGTGTGGGCCACTGAGCTAGAGTTACACCATCCCAGGAAAGCATTCTGAAGAGTATTGTAAGTGCTTAAACTATCTTGTGTAAACTGTTGTCTACTCACATAGATCAGGCATAAGTCACTGGTCACAGAGACCAGCAGTAAATTGCTGTACAATGTGATCCTGACCGTCAGGTTATGAGAATTGCCTAACTACTTAGCTACTATCTCTCTACATCTGTAAACAGCACTTGCTTGCCACAGATAGACAGGACTGCCTTTCTGCATACATCACAATTGCGGTTATTTTGCTTTAAAAACTTGAACAAATTGGGGGTAATGGCTGCTACCTGCTACTCCACCTGGGAAAGCCCTGCCAAGGTGAACAAAGGTTCCATATAACTTTATTTACTGAGGTCTCTTGGTGGTTTGTTTACTTCAGATACCCCATAATACTACTACTGTCAATATTTAGGTGATTTCCCATACAAAGAGGGACCAAGTTTGCTTTGTATTATCTGAATTGCTTCAAATATCATGCATATGGTAGATTCTTAATGAATTTGAATCACAATTTTTTTCATTACACATATTATTTACGTGTGTTTGTATGTTACTACAGGGCATGTGTTGAGGTCACAGGACAACTTTCACAAGTTGATGCTCTTCTTCCACTCTGTGGATTCCAGGGACAGAAATCAGGTGACCAGGCCCGGATGGGAATGTCTTTTCCCACGGAGCCACCTCACTGGTCCAGGATTGCATTTTAATAGAATATTCCAAAAACTCTTAATAATTTTCTTGCTTGCTTGATATTATACCAAACTAGAAATAGAAACTAACTAGTCTATAATTGTCTTAGCCTGTATCACCTCCATTATGAACTTGCTTGTTTCAAAATGGAGAACTCAGAATTTTATACCTCACCTCTCCCGGTTTTAAGGAAAAGAGCAAGAAAAGCATCCCTGGAATGATCTGGGTCCCACTGTGGTCATAAAATGCTAAACACTCCCCAGCAATGTCTACCACTTGTTCTGTACAGTAGACAGATTTTGACTACTTTTTTTTTGAACATTTAAAGTATCTTAAAGTCTAACTCAACTGTGAGAGCATCATCTTGCCTGAATCTGGAACCTGGTAGTTAGAACTGAGAAGGTGTCTAAGTGCTGAGTCATAAATACTATGAATTATTTCTTTGAAACTTGGCAGGAGTCAGCAGGAGTTATTTTTTTATTTTATTTTTTCCTTTTATTGAAAACATTTTCCCCATATAGTATATCCAGATTATGGCTTCCCTTCTTTCCATACCTCCCAATTCCTCCCCATCTCCCATCCCAACTAGATACACTCCTTTCTGTCTCTCAGAAAACAAACAGGAGCCTGGCGGTGGTGGTGGTGGTGCACGCCTTTAATCCCAGCACTCGGGAGGCAGAGGCAGGAGGATCTCTGTGAGTTTGAGGCCAGCCTGGGCTATAAGATGCTAGTTCCAGGACAGGCTCCAAAGCTGCAGAGAAACCCTGTCTCAAAAAAGAAAGAAAGAAAGAAAGAAAGAAAGAAAGAAAGAAAGAAAGAAAGAAAGAAAGAAAGAAAGAGAAAGAGAGAAAACAGACAGGATTCTAAGGGATAATAATAAAATAAAATAAGATGTGCTACATCCAGTGCAAAGGCTTAGGGCAAAGGATATAGAGCAAAGGGTCATATCTGAGCTGTGTTTTAAGGAGAAAACCTCTTACCTGGGCCACAGGCAGCATAGCACCCTGATATAGGTTCTTGTTTAGGCCACAGACAGCATAGCACCCTGATGCAGACTCTTGCCTTGGCCGTGGACAGCATAGCATCCTAGGCCCTTGTCCGGGCCATGGATACCATAGCACCGTGATGCAGGCTCTTGCCCGGACAATGGACAGCACAGTACCCCAGGCCCTTGTCTGGGCCATGGACAGCATAGCACCCTGATGCAGGCTGAAAGCTTTGAGCTGTTTAATTTGGCAGGAGTCAGCATGAGTTATATTCCCAAAGAAGTTGGGGGAGGGTGAGTAGTGATGACTATTATGATTAGCTTAATCTATTTTGCAGAAATGGCTGGCTGATATCTTCAGAATCTTCCATGCATTTCAATCATTACCTTATACTCTAGCTAGCTAAAGAGCCGCTTTAATTCCGAGAGAACGTTTTACATATCCCCTGAGGATGGACCAATAATTCCATTATCATTTTATTTTGTCTCTTGGGATTAGCAGACATAAATCTACTTAATACCAAGTAGTAAAATTTTAACTGCAAAAATTCTTAAAAGGTTTATAACTTATAAATAATGCACAACTTGGCTTCCTTAGGTACTAGAAATGGGTTGTTGAGTGAAAAGGAAAATAAATGGGGTGAAATAATGGTCAGTTAATATGGTTTCTGTTTTCCATTTCAAGAGCTGATGCTATGGGCACTCACTGAGATGAGAGAGTGTAGCTGACCTAGAGCTGTGGATAGGCCAGAAAAACAGGAGCAAAGATTCTACAGTTCATCCCTTATTTGATAATGAATCAAATTATCCTGTTGTGCTGTAGGGCCATACAACAGTCCTAGTGTGCTATTTTTTCTGTTGTTGTTGTTGTTCAGTACAATATGGTTTATATATAAAAATATACTTAGTCTATGTATGTACTGAACAAAAAGAACTTGGTAAGATTACTGTGTGAGTCACAAAGTTAAATAGGATAATTGCCCAGAAAGGGAATCCATGAAAGACCAAAGCAATGATTGCACTAATGATTGTACTAAAGTTCACATTGGTGAGCCAATTATTGGGATTGCTAGCAGGAGTGTGAATGAGGTTACTTGGAGGAGCAGGGATAACTCAGGCAGCTATATCACCTGGAACCACATTTCAGCAGGGGTGATGACGCTCAAAAGTTGCAACCATGGAACTTTCTGGAGGTAGGTCTAAGACACTTCTGAGGCTTTCCCGGGTTTGCATCTCTTCTTACACGTCTGTTTACACCTCTGCAAAGCTGGAGGTGCACTCAAGAGTCTTCCACGTTTCCAAGAGGCATCCCTCTGAATGGGAAAGAAACCTTTGTCAATTACATCTCTGACAGATGGTTAGTATCTAGAACATACAAAGAACTCAGGAAACTGAACACAAAGCAACGAATTAACAAATGGGGTAATAAATCTAAACAGAGAGCTCTCCAAAGATGATACACAAACGACTCAGAAGGACTTAAAACTATTCAGCATCCTTAACCATCGGGAAAATGAAAATAAAAACTACTTCGAGATTTTATATTACTCAAGCCAGAAGAGCCAAGATCAATAAACAAATGACAGCACATACTCACAAGGATGGAGGAAAAGGGGGACATTACTCATGTCTGGGTGGGAGTGCAAACTGCTACAACTGGTATAGAAATCAGTGCAAAGGTTCCTCGGGAAGCTAAGACAAGTTCTACCACAAGATCCAGCTACCTGCTCTTGAGTGTATATGCAAAGGACTCTATTTCACTACAGAGATGCTTGCTCACTTATGTTTATTGCCACTCTACTCACAATCACCAGAGATTGAAAATAGCCTAGATATCCAACAACTGATAAATGAATAATGAAAATGTGGTGCATTCACCCAGTGAAATATTATTTAGCTGTTAAGAAAATAAAATTATGACATTTGCAGGGAGATGGATGGAGCTTGAAGCAATCTCTCAGAGTGAAGGAACCCAGACCCCAAAAGAGGAACATTCTATGTTTTCTCTTATATGTAGATATTAACTTTTAAGTTTTAGGTATATGTGTTTCATCCAGAATATCTAAAGGATGTGAGGGGATGGTCCAAGAAAGGGGAAATAGAATACAGTGTTACAAAGGGATACGGGGGAAATGGAATAAGAGGATTAATTGAGGAAGGAAATAGGGCAGGGTAAAGAAGAGAATGTAGGGGGGGCAACTAACACTAATGGCCCTTTTGAAAGCCATATAGAAACATACTACTGGAGAAGCTTCCTAAAATACGTACGTATATAAAAGGAGTTTAAATGAAGTTGCTTTATAATGGGAAAGACAATGCTCCAACTAGACATTATATACTACCAAATAAACCCCACCACCACCAAAGATTGGCTACATTTCTTGAGCTATTGGTCAAAGAGATTCAATAAACCTTGCAAATATTATAGACTATTGCCAATGCTTACCTGATGATAAGACTTTATTATTGGGGACATCACAAACTTAGGTCATTGAACTTGGAGAAATTGTGCTGGTGCTCAAAAAAAAGTTTCAGCCCTACTGATTAACATCCACAGTGCTGGGAGGTATCCTTTACATCACTGGAGGAAAAAAACAATAATCAATCTGACCCTGCTACAAACTGTTCAGACTACAATAGCAACCCGTCTGCAAAGTGTGCCTACTTGTACAATAGTGGCATAGATGTTATGGGAGTAATCAACCACTTTTTAATTAGGTTTGAGGCCTGCTCCATTAGACTGATCTATACCTGACACTGTTAATGAGAACCTAAGACTACCTAAGTCAAGAGTCGTAAGGAAAAACCTACTACTTCTTTTCTGTCAAGTGGCCTAGCAATCAAAATGACTCCTAATGACACATTCATAGATGAGTGCATCACTCAGTCTTCATCAGCAAAGATTCTTTTGTTAGCAGAGATGCCCACAACTGGCTAAATAGACAACTGGCTAAACAGGCAAAGAGTAATAGAATCTGGAGCATTAGCTCTAAATGGAATGTCTTTGTCACGTCTCTTTCTCAAGACTTGGGCTTCTATGTTGAAGAAGAGAGGGAGAAGGATTGTATGAGCCAGAGGTGGTGGAAGATTCCAAGGAAACAGTGTTTCAGACGCACTGTTGAACAGGTGCACATATGAACACACAGAGACTGTGACAGCATGTATAAGACCTGTACAAGTTCAAACCATACACAATCCCAGCTTGGAGATGGGGAAGTGGACACAAAGTTTCACCCTTAAAAGCTATTTGTGATAGTTGCTGGGAGAAGAAAACTCACTTTTTTTTACAGAGTAGACACTGGGTATGTCGATCAGACTCCAGGGTAGTTCTCACATTCTTGAGCAGTTGTCCAAAACAAAACAGACTCCATGGTTTTTGGGGGGAAGGGGTGTTTTTTGTTTGTTTGGCTGAGCTTATTATTATCATTATTAATATTACTTATAATTTTAAGAGAGAAGAACATCAAATTGGGAGGTTAGTGAGGGGGAAGGAATTGGAGGAGGAGAAGAAAGATTATAATCAAAATAAATTGTATGAAAACTTTTAAACTTAAATATTTGAAATGTTCCAAGTTTTCACATTCCCAGACTGGTGACCTTTTTGCTTGTCTCCCGAGTCTCATGAGCTTTCCCCTCTCTACTGGAGGGGATGTTTCGATCCTGAGGAAGCTGCTATGCAACAAGGCCCTGTGCTTTCTGAGACACTATTCACCGTAGTCGATAACTGCTGAGGGAGAGGGAATCCCTTTATTGAGAATCCTGAAGCTGGTAGATTTCCAAAGTTCCAGCAAGTGGCCCTGTACATATGCACTTATGGGCAGCTCTAATTAGACTTAATGGGATATTTTTTGAAAGGTATTGCTTTGGCAGAGGTCATGTTTGGAGAAATATGGACAAAGTTGGCGGGGAGACTTTTGGGTTAAGTGTGATCATATTTCCTTGTATACATGTATAAAATTCTCAGAAATAAAGGAAAATATTTTAGAACCAATAAACAACAAACAAATATTATAGGATCTCATATAGTTCTAATTTGTTCAGTAACTTAGTCTTTGATACTTCAAAATTCATTCCAATATATATTAGTATGTTCTTCTTTTACCACTGTTTTACTAAGTAATACTTTCAAACAATAATCAATTTGCATTTTTATTGAAAACTTACTTAGTGTCAGACTGTTTTTGTTACCATATAGATTCCAAAGAAGTTTGAGGCTGTCATCCTTCGAGGGTGTGAGCCTCAGTTTTCAAGGGAAAGGAATGAGCATACATGGTACAGCTAATAAACCCTGCAGCCAGAGTCCTCTGCATCCAGCTGTGTAATTCAAAGGAAAGAGATTTCGTGTCGTATGTCATAATAAAATAACCTTCTGATCTATGTAAACATTAACTATTTGGTATTATAGTCCATATGCTAAACTATCCTAATCTACCAGCCCTGGAGACTCTTTAGAGAGAGATAGAACAGCGCTCTATGAGATTGGACCTTGGACATCTCCCATGCGTCATACATTTGTTCCTCAGAGTTTCTCTACCTGGAAGTACCTGAACCTTTCAGATATGATGCATGTTGGGAGGCCTTCAGGTCTTACATAGGGCATGTCCTTGACTGGAAGGGTAGGACTCCATTCTCTCCACTGTCCTCTTTTCACATCTCAGCCATGAGGTGACCAGTTTCATCCTGCTTCTTAGTTTTCAATGACGTGATGCCTCCCCACAGACTCAAAACACCAAGGCTGAATGATCTTTGAGACAAATGGACCTTTTTTCTCTGCACATTTATTATCTCAGCAAAAGAAAGGAAGGAAGGAAGGAAGGAAGGAAGGAAGGAAGGAAGGAAGGAAGGAAGAAAGAAAGAAAGAAAGAAAGAAAGAAAGAAAGAAAGAAAGACTAACTGGTGCAAGAGATTGTAGAGTTTCCCCTTATTCACATTTTGACGATTTCTTCTGAGCTTCCGGTGACATTCCATCCAACAACACTTTGCCAGGAAGAGAGAGATAGGAGGCAGCACAGCTAAGTCACAGATGTGACTTCACAGTTGACGCTAAAATGCATGAGAAATTAGTCTCTTTCCTTTCTCTATTTGCAAAATGTAGACATTACAAAAAAAATACAGAATTTATGTGAAGATTAAAGACAGTAAATGTCAAAGAGAATAGTAACTTCCAATTCAAGAGTCTCTTATTAAGATCTGTGTTCAGCTCAGGAACACCATTTTAAATGAATCACATTCTTTTCCCTCAGGAAATCCACAGTTATGATCCTGGATGAGAAAATATCTATACATTTTGGTTGATAGTTTTATGATACTTCTTGTCTGTGAATCATACCACACCATGGGGGGTTCCGAGTAACAGATTGATATTTAATCAATGGAAAAATTATAGAATTTAGTGTGCTCTTCAGTGGCACCGAGAAAAGTGCTAGTGTGGTATGTCAGAAGATGTCTGACAAGACAGGCTCATCTCTGAGTCAAAGATCAGCCTGGCTCTGAAGAACTCAAATTAACGGTACTCAGTTTTAGAGAGGCCTAGGAATAAGTGACCCATGGCTGCATAATGATGTCTGTCTTTGTTGTGATCTATAAAATGCTGAATTGACTCTTGGAAGCTCTTAAAAAGAATTTCTGTTCAGTATTAGAAAACAAATAATGAAGCAATTTCTAGACATTTTCCACTGCTGGCTCATATGTTTATACTCTAGATGCTTCCTCTAGAGCCATGTGGCTCTTCTCCACCCCAGCTTCTACTTAGGACTATTTGAGGAAGTTGCCAAGTTATTGTGAATCAGTCGTTTCGAAATATGGTACACATGTGGCCTGCTTAACAGTGCTCTTGGTTGTATCAGCCATGAGTGTAGACCGTACCACTGTATGGAAGTGCTCTCTGGAGAAGCCCAACTTGAGAAGATGATGTCCCACTACCCTACTACTCTACCACTTACCAACTTGCGCCTTTGATCACTGGAGATTATTCCTTCTCCTGGCCTCGCTATCAGGGGAATGAAAATGAAAACTGATGTGGGATACCATGTCATCTTAAAAGACCTCTACCGATCAGGAAAGCCAACGATCTACTGTTATAAAGGATGCGGGGTAAAGAGACTTTCCTACACTGTTGGTGGGAGTGTACATTAGTAAAATCATTATAGACAATAGCATGGAAGAGCTACCAGTAAGATTACTATACATAGTTATCTGCTTATTAAAATAGATGCATGCCCTTTGGGTTCTGTATAACCTTTATTTCTGTCTCTATGATTGAATGCCCTGAAAAAAAAAAAGCAGTTTATGAGAGGAAAGGTTTATTGAAGTCACAATTCCAGTTCAGAGTCTGTCACTGTGGGAAAGTCAAGGTAGGAGCTTGAAGCCACTGACCACATCCACAGACTGGAGAGGAGAGTGTGCACGCCTCTTCTGCTCACCTCACTTTCTCTATTCCAATACAGCCTTGGACCCAAGGCCAAAGATTGGTGGTCACATTAATGGTGGTTCCGGTGGTCCCACATTCTGTAATTAATCTCCGACAGACATGCCCACAGGCCTACCTAATCTAGATAGTATTTCGGGGGTCTCTTCCCGGGTAAATCTACATTGTGTCACGTTGACAATTAAAACTATCACAATACAAAAGACATGAAGTCAGTATATAAAATAAAATAACTGCATTCCCCATGTATTGTGGAACCCCACACAGTGGTAGATACTAAGAGGTAAACACTGCCCATGATAAGTGGGTAAAGAAAAGGTTTTGTGTACATAGTGGAATATAAAAATCATAAAGAAAACATCCTGTCATCTCCAGCAAAAATGGACTGAATTAAAAGAAATCATTTTATTTTAGGTGAAACATGCCAGACACAGAAGGACAAACACCACATGTTTTCTCTCATATGTGGAAATTTAAAAACAAAATTGTTGACTTGAAAATATAATAATAATTACTAGGGACTGGTAATGGTGTGAAGACTAGGCAGCACAGAGTAGAAGGGCTACTGTATGGGATCAACGCCTGCTGTGTGCATGTATGGAAACAGGCTAAATATTGTTAACATGCAGTTGGCATGTTAGCAAAGACTTAAGAGTAGAATTTCAGCTTCTGGCCTTGGAGAAACGACACTAGGAAGAGAGCAGGACTCTGTAGAGAGTTCCATATCACACCCTAATTACGTTTCTTACAGAGCCCTGAAAGTGGCTCACCGAGTTCCAATTCTAGTCCCACGTCAGCTCTTTTGTGGTCATGACCTGTTTCTTCTCCTCGTCAACTGCCCTTTGCCAAAGTTGGCCTCTAGACGCTGAGTATATAGCTGTCTGGGAGAGTACTTTTCATTGTTTGTTTTACTGTGATTATTAGCAATAAAAGCATTTGATGCCATAGCTTAATGAATATTTCCCTCCACATTTACTGAAATAACTACCTGATAGATACATATAGACTTTGATATTTTTTACTTCATCCCATTAAAAATATGCTAATCACAACTTATTAAGCTGATTTAATGGTTGATATATAGGTTATACACCATGGTTTATGAACAAGCCATGCTCTGTTGTGGCTGAAGAGATGGTTCAGTAGTTAAGAGCACTTGCTGCTCATGTGAGAACCATAATCTGATTCCCAGAACCCACATGCCTAGCTCACAACCACTTGAAACCCAAGTGCCAGGAGATCTGACTCCTTTTTCTGACCTCTACACGTGTGTGCACGCACACACACATACACACACAGACACACACATGCACCCCACAAAAATAAAATATTTTTAAAAATATCACAAATGGTATTTTGTCTTTTTCTGACTAACAAATATGGTAAGACATTTTAAAAGTAAAACAAAGCATTTTCAAGTCATCTTCTAAATGATCAAAATGATAGCACCTGTTGAACACTTAGTTTAGCGAATATTTAATTTTTTTCTTTTGTTCTTTCTCTTTTGAGACACTTAATTAGCCCTAGCCATTCCTCAAATATTAAATATGTGATTCTCCTGTTTCAGCGTCCCACATGCTGAAATTATAGGAGTTTGCCTTTCAAAGTGGGAATATTTTGGCTTTAGAAAGCCTTCCCATTAGAAATGAAACTTGGAAAAGCATGTGCTATTTAGCCATCCAAGGTTTTCACAGTCTGCCCCCTCTTGCTCTGGTTCCCCAGAAGTGAAGAAAGAGCAAGTCCCTTGAAGCCTTTGTTCTGGAATAACAAACCCTTCTGGCAAAATAAGTCACTGACTGGCCTTATTGAGGAAGCTATGCAGTGTGCACTGCTCACTGCCAGTGGCCTGAGTTCCAGATGCTGCTCCCTCTCCAGCAGGCAGGGCAGTGGTATTTGCAGGCAAATGGTTTTAGTGCTGTGGATTTCATTGTATTCATTTTGTCCAACCTCTTCTAGTCTCTTCATGCTGGGGTCTGATTCTCCAAACTGTGTTATTTCTCTTCCTTTTTATCTGTACCACATGCATCAGTTTCTCTTTTGTAATCAATTGTAATCATTTTCCTTGAAGTTTTGCTAAACATTAGGGGTTATATCTCAGTTTCTGCTAAAGGAGACTATTTGGCAATTCTTTGCAATGTCCGTCTTGAAGGACCCTCAAGGAAGGAACGGGAGCCTGGAGGTGAAAGGACTGGAGAACTAATGTGGATTGCTGATGAGACAGTAAGTAGAGGAATCCATGTTGGGTTTTCTCCCACTTTCCTTCCCCTTTTTAAAGTAACTTCCTCATTAATTCAACTTCGATCATCAAAAACTCACTTTGGAAGACACAAAAGACTGAATGAGGAGAAAGGAAGGCAGTCGTAGACATGAAGAGACATGGAACATGACGGGTACCCTTAGGGAGGCCAGCTTCATGACCCTTGTTCCATTTCTCATCTTTGACACTAGCCAGGGTGGCTTTGACAGGAACAGCACATGCAGTCATGGGAAGGCTGGTGAGAAGACGTGTGTTACCATGTGTGCCAGCAGATCAAAAAAAATGATATCTGGCTTTATTCTTCCTAATCAAAAGATAGATGTATAGTATTAATTTTCCAGGTCACAATTCACGATGAATAGCATGGGAACAAGAAGGATTTCAACCCAAGGATGCAGCTCTCAGCGGCTCTTTGATTTTGTCTTTGCAATTTTCTGTTTTTACATTCCAAGTGTCAGCATTGCTCAGGACAATTCAGACCAAACATAAATTCGATACAGGCATATTACAAACTCACCCTCACCCATAATATTACCAGTTTTCCAAATCTGCACTGAATTAACACACATGTGTAAATGTCGTGACTTCTTGTGCCTAATAGGAAGCCAAGTGAGGACAAATGTCTCCAATAAATAAATACTTGTGAAACATTTGATGAAATAAACATGAGACAAATTAAATAAGAAAAAAGGACCAAAAATGTTTTAATGATTTTAGTTTAAATAGCACAAATGTAGATATAAGTAAGGTAAATTTTATTTTAAAACCAAACATCAATCTTGATCTTAAAAATCTTTGAAAAAGTGGTATTTACCAACATTGACCCTGTAAATTTCCATTTATAAGTAAGATTGAACAAGAAGGATGATTTCATGGTTGTTAATCACTCCTGTGCAACTGTGAGGACGTTCGTTAGAATTCCAGGAACCACATAAAAGTTGGGTTACACACTTGTAACCCAGTACAGTGGGCTCACAGGAGGGTCTCTGGAGTTTGCTGGCTGTCAGCTGGCCTCAGGTTCATTGAAAGACCCTTTGTCAAGACAATGAATATGGGCATCCAACACCCTTCTTTAACTTCCTTATATATGCACAGACACATATACCCAAATATAGGCACATATAACACACATACACATCACAAATTAAATTGAAAACAATAAAAACAGAAATTTAGAAACTTTTAAAAAGTGTGTGTGTGTGTATGTGTGTTGACATGGATATCTAAGTCAGAGAATAGTTTGTAGGGGCCAATTATCTCCTTCCAACATGTTCACTTTGGGGATTTAACCCAGGTTATTGAATCTAACCTCTGTGACCCTAATTTTGTTCAGAGCAGGAATACTGCTTGCCAGGCCTGAGAAACTTCTTTAAGACAGTTGTGTGTTTTGTTTAAGACAGTTGTGTGTTTTGTTTAAGACAGTTGTGTGTTTTGTTTAAGACAGTTGTGTGTTTTGTTAAGACAGTTGTGTGTTTTGTTAAGACAGTTGTGTGTTTTGTTTTCTCAGCTTCATTGTGATCACGAGAAACCAGTATAGCTTACAGATATGGTTCTTATATTTAATTGCACAATATCAATTAAAAATTAATAGGCATTGCCTTTGGTTTCAGACTTGAATAGGTCAGGATCAATGTCTTTGTTAGTGTTTCTACTGGTGTGATAAACACCATGATCTAAAGCAAGGTGGGAGAAAGGGTTGATTTCATCTTACAGCTTGCAGTCCATCATCCAGGGCAGTCAGGGCAGGAACTTAAGGTAAGAGCCTAGAAGCAGGAGCTGATGCAGCGTCCCTGGAGGGGTGCTGTTCACTGGCTTGCTCCCCATGGTTTGCTCAGTCTGCTTTCTTAAAGCATCCAAGACCACTAACTCAGAGGTGGCACTGCCAATGATGAGCTGGGCCCTTCTCCAGTAATCAAGAAAATGTAAGACAGATTTGCCCAGAGGCCAAGCTGATAGGGGCATTTTCTCAATTGAGGTTCTCTGTCCCCAAATGATTCCAGCTTGTGTCAAGTTGACATAAATCTATCCAGCACAGCCAGATCACCCAAGCTTGCTTTTGAACTGTGGAGGTACACTGTGAAGACGTAGCATGGTTTGTTGATTGCTTTACGAATGACATCTTAGGCTTTGGAAAGAGCAGTTCTTATTCATAAGTCAAGTGTTAAAGTTAGCACCCAGAAGTTGAGAACCAGAAAAAAAAAACCCAATTTTTATTAAGTTTGGAGGAGATAGTTTTAATCTTTGGTCAAAGCCATGAGAAAAATAATTGAGTCATGCATGGTAGCATATGCTTATCATCCCAGAATTTGGGAGCCAGATGGGAGGGAGCAGGAGTTCCAGGTCAACTGTAACACTCTTTCTCAAACAATAACAATAAATCTGAAAGTTTAGCAAACGCAGCACGAAGGCTAAAAACGTTTTCTTTAATCAGAAATTCCCAAGAGCTTTCTTAGTTAGAAATTGTAGCTCTGGGATCCAGGCTTATTTTTTTGGTTTTTGTTTTGTTTTTTGTCTTTTTTTGAAAGAAAATTGAAAATTGTTCCAAGAAGACTTTTAAAAAGAAATTTCATAAATTGCTTCTGGTAGTTAATTACCTGTGTAACCGTGGCTGGCCAGCCTCTTTGTATCTGCTTCTCTTTATCTGTGAGCCCCGAACCAGGTGTCACAACCCTCATTCCAAATTGGCCAGAACAAATCCTGGTATCTGGTAGGAAAGAAAGCAAGAATAGATAACATGTACTAACAACTTATTATGTGGCTCTGGGCATTCTTCTTCACATATGCCTTACCCCAGTCAATGCCAGCAAGAGCTGCTGCTGAGTTGAAGATCACCAAGGCCACCTTCCTCTGCCACACCACAGAGGGCCAGGGGATTGTCCCGTGCCTGTGCCAACACCACTCCTACTCACTGAAAACAGAATGAAAAGCCCAAAGAAACTCATTTCAGGCATTGTTTCCTCTAGTAAGACTGCTGAGTTTCCTGTATATTCATATATACAATGTATATTCATATTGCATATTTATATTACATATAAACTTTCCATCGAATAATAGGGGCAGAAGAGATGATGCAGTAGCTAGTCAATATTCTAAAAATATGAAAAAGTAAAAAAAGAAGAATTTTTATTGAAAAGTAATTCAAGAAAATGAAATAAAATTTACGACATACATTAAGCAATCATATTGCAAAAAGGAGCAGAGCTCAGCGTAGGTTATCAGGAAGGTACTATCATTTAAACTCAGTGAGCTTTTCTCAGTTTGCTTCTTGTCAAATCCTTGAGTCCCTCAAAGCAGAGTTTGGAATTCGTCTATAACACAAGTGTTATCTTTCTTTAGATCAAGGCTTTGCTAGCTACTCACTTACGTGTTTCCAGTCACGGCTGGAGAACAGCGTGGACTTACATCCTGAGAGCAGCCTATGAGAGCAGCCTATGTGGCTTTGCACAGGAAGGATACAGCTGCATCTGCTTCACTGTCAGAAGGAGGTCATCCACTAGAAGCTTCTGCTTCTGCTTAAGACGGAATAAATGTATCAGTTAAACCTGTGTCTGACACTTCTTAAGAACTTCACGGATTTATGTAAAGGGCTTTTCAAAATACTGAATATCTGGCAACGAAGAGTAGCAACCCTGAAGACGTGGGCAGGGAAAGGTACAGGCCGATGCAGCTAGCTTCATTTTTGGAGAACAGAGCATAGAGAAAAGTAGACGTATCTGGAAGCTTCCATAATCTGAGAGATGGGACTCAGAATCTAGGGAGACAAACATGGCTAGACGTTGTCAGTGTCAGTGAGGTGAGAACAATCCAGAGAGGACAGAATCTGCAGAGCGTTGTTTAGATTACAACTGAGTTCAGATCAGTGTCCTTGCAAGAGGGAAGGGATCTATGGCAGAGGGAACAGTCAACGAACAACTTGAGGAAGTTGAGCTGGACTGATGTCGCAAGAGCTCTCTTCTTCCAGAGAACAGAGATTCAATTCCCAATACCCACAAGGCAACTAACACCTGTCTCTAAATCTAAGATCTGACACCCTCACATAGACATATATGTAGGCAAAACACCAATGCAAATGAAATAAAAAATAATTTTTTTAATGTAAGTGAGTAACAGCCCAAACTCACATGAGATCAAAATACTTTCTGTCCTAGCCTAGTATTTAGAGCAGAAAACCCCAGCACTCACAGGTTATTGTGTAGATGACCAGAGAGGTACTGCAGTCCCAGAGATTCCACACCAAGTGATATTTTGGACATTTCCTACTGAAGCTTAAAAGTTAGTCAATGGATTATTGGTTAAAAGCATGAATGTTCATAGCATCCATATCCAGCAACTCACAATCACCTGTAACTCTAGTACTTGGAGCTCTGACACCCTCTTTTGGACTTCATGTACACCAACATTCATATATGCAGAAGTATGTGCATACCACATACACACACCACACATACACTTAAGATAAATTAAATCTCTTTTTAAAGCCTTAAATGAAAGAAAATTTCCTTTACTTTCATCGCACGCCAGAAAGTAGACCAATATGAAAAGAAAGCAAACGTATTCACCACTAAGAGCAGTATGCACCATTTGAGACAATAAATCAGTCAACTGAGATTATTATAGACACTATCCATGAAGGCAATACCTAAGCTAGCAAAGACATACAATTGTACTCCACATGCTCAAGAAAGCAAAGGGCACACTGAATATAAATAGAAACATAGGGTATAAATGTTGCTACTATCTATGCTACTATCAGACAAGGGAACAGACATAATAGGAAATAATATGAAGGTTATTTGTTAACAGTAAGGGTATCTATTCATCAAGGGGATATTACCAGTTGTTAATACTTAGAAACCTAAAGTGTTAAAGCACATGAAGCAAAAAGTGATGGAACTATAAAAGTATGCAGCTGTAGTTAAAGATCCCAGCATCTCTCCCTCAATAAAATATATAGAGTACAATATATTATTATGTAATATTTTTGTAGGACAATTAAAGTGGCTTTAATGACAATCTCAGGCATATTAACCTGATTGAGGTTTCTATAACTCCCACCCACCCAGAGAAGAAGACTAATGAGTTCAAATGCCTTTGGAACATTTGTGGAACATTGTTTGAGTCACAAAAGAACCTTGATAACTTTTTTAAAATTCCAATTATAAAGTATGTGTATTTTGACCACAGTAGAGTTAAGTTAGATATTAATAAGAAAATAACATGGAAACTCTTCACATTTAAAAGAACTAACAACACCTTTATAAATAAACCAGGTGTCAAAGATAGAATCAACAAGGGGTTTTAAAACATTTTGAACTATAATGAACTTCAAAAGATAAAATTTCAAAACATACAAAATGCAGCTAAAGCATTTTCTAATCAGAAAGTCAAGCAGCTGGAGTTCCTCTTCAAAGAAAACCCAGGAAGGAAAGAACAAATTGGATCCAATCAGGGCTCCTAATTGTGGGCTCTCAGTCTCATTAACAAGAGAATTAAGAAACCAACTTGGAAGGGATCTTGAGGCCTGTTCTACTAGGGTTGTGAATGCCTTAAATCTTTCTCTGTCTGTATGTTTATTAAAAGAAACCACCCACCCCCTTCCAAGATATAGTCTCACTTTATAGCACAGGCTGACCTTGGACTTACTAGGAGCCTAGGCTGACCTCAAACTTATGACCTCCTTGCCTTAGCTTCTCAAGTACCAGAATTGCAGGGGTGCCCTGCTACACCAGAAGGGTCTTTATCTTTATCTTAGTTGTTGTTATCAAGCATGAATTTTCTGCAAAATCTTCCGTAGTCTAGATCTGCATGAAAGTCAAACCGCTTGTGAGAACATTAAAAAAAAAAAAAATCCAGGATTGCCAAACGAGAAAAGCCCCGGAAACAAGTAGCATATGTGGCTATAACAAGCTTGGTGCTTTAAAGATAAACAAAACCAGAGCAGTGAAACTCGAAGTCATTTGCATTTTCAGACCTTTTAAATCTATCTTCCAGAACCCACTGAACCTCTCTTCTGATCTCCAAATACATCACCAAGTGAGTAAGAAGTCTTAAGGAAGTCTCTATGAAGGCTGCTCAATCCCTTTCTTGTGCTTTGTAAAGAATTTCAATCAGGTCTCAGCTACACCTTTCCAACCCCACGTGAAGAAATGTAGCTAAGCCAAGACTTCTCTGGTTTGTTTCGCTCCAGGCTATTCCACCCTCTGCCCATGGCTGTTCTCCCTGCTTTATTATTCCACCCTCTGCCCACTGCTGTTCTCCCTGCTTTATCTGCTTAGGTTGCTGACATTTAAACTTGTAGCTAGCAGCAGTCTGCTCTTCTGGTCACATGGCAGCTTCCCTGCTTCTGTCCAAGTTTTGCCACTCCTGTGGGTGCTTGATATGGCTGCATGCATGTCACACAAGACACATTCACTCAGGGGTTCAGTCACTTAGGGTTTCCTCTGCATGCCCAAGCTGGCTATTGTCATACGTGAGAACAGGGTTATCAGGTCACAAATTCTGGCCCTCTACTCTTAGAACTGAGGCTCAGGAGGGAAAAGACACAATGGGACCGGGTTTTATGGGATAACTATAGGAAATAATGCTGAAACTAAATCTAAAGACAATATAGGCTGGGATTTTCCTGGTGGATTAGCTTGGACCCTGAGCATGTGCCAGGGGAACTGTTTAATATTGAGTACAAGGCCCAAACAGATTACCAAGAGACAAGAGTTATATCTCATTTCTGCCCAGGATCCTTGTGATGTATAGACATGAAGGCTGGATGATTGTTGGCCATAGTTTATAGCTCCGATGTAACTTCCCTTTCAGGTGTCATGCAGTTTCTATATACCGTGGTAACAACCTGCTGCAGGAAGAGTCATGGCTGATAGGAAGAAATGTGTGTTGATTCAATGCCTGGAGAAAGTTTATCTCAAAGAAGCACCAGAGACATACCACAATTGTAGTGGACTGTGGGTTGGCTATTAACTAAGTCCTGGGTACTATGTAGTACTATGCATTTACTTGAATTTTTAGTTTGCTTGGTTTTTTTCGAGACAGAATTTCTCCGAGTAGCCTTGGGTGTCCTGAAACTCACTCTGTAGACCAGGTTGGTCTCAAACTCACTGAGATCCACTTGCCTCTGCCTCTCAAATGCTGGGATTAAAAGCATGTGCCACCGCTGCCTGGCTTTGCTTGAATTTAAAAAAAAAAATCTACCAAGAAAGGAATATTACTTGAACTTTTTTGGGTCGTATATCATATGACCTTGGAAGCCAGAAAGGAAGAGCAACACGGAGCTGAAAATAATCTCTAGCAGGGTTTGATTGCATCATCTTGCCCATTTTGAGTGTGCATGTGGACACGTAGGTCCACTGAAACCAAACCCACAGCATTTGGTAATTAGGAGCAAGCATATAAAATTCTTATCCATTCTATCCAGATGAACAATGGCTCCTTATGCCCTGTGAGCATCATAGGTGACCACGAAGCTCCAATTCTGTATGCTTGATGATAGTGGCTCACCAGTATTACGCCAGGCATAGATATAGGGCAGACATGGTTCTCTGTGACAAGATGACTTTTTAAAATAATAGCTCCAGTTTCATGAATACTTCCTGTATCTAACCTGATGACAGGTCTTGTCTGAGCTCCTCCCTCCCCAGGTCAGTCTACCAGCCTGAGGCTGTAACTGCTTAGAAGCACGAGTTTGTACTCTTTCCCTTTTCCTCTGGGTCTCACCTGCAACATTGCCTGAGCATCTGGTTTTGACTCTGGTTCCTGGGGAGCCATAGCTGTGAAGGAACAGCAAGCTCGTCTTTTCTATCAGTATTTTTTTTAAGCTTTTGTACATTGCTACACTGAAAAAAGTTTATAGTAAGCCTTTTGGAAGATATGCTGAGTTCAGAAGTAACTCTGGAAACCAGCAGGTTTGCCCTGATGTCAAACATCAGATATATGTTGTAACTCTAGATTTTAATTTGGTGCTAATACAACACTGCTCATGTGCATCGCTGATCTATTGAGCCGCTTTCCCCATGCCTCCTGCAGCAGATCAGGAAACACACTTACTCTTATCATAGTTCAAAGAACAATAGCTCTTTGAAGTGTGTGGCCTTGATTTTTTTTTATGCCATGTTGCTGTCATATCTCTCATCACTGGAAGATTTGTTTGTTTAGCTTAGTTTTTGTTTTAAACGTGTCTTTCTAATTTGGTGCATAATGCATGTAGGAAATTTAGTACTGTGAAAAGGATTAAAACATATGGGTTTTGAATTATGTAATTTAATGTCAACCAACATTTTTATCCTATAGTAGAAAGTACATTAATAATGCTGTTAGAACACAGAATCACTTTGATTTTTATATATAAGCATATATGTGTAGTATAATGCAGATATATAATATATATAGAATTAACTTGACTTGATATATACATAGGAGATAGAATGGATTTGGATTCAGACCACTGTAATAAATATAATAAATAAATACTTTGGTGAAGTGACTAACTTTTTTGTGGTTTCCCATTAAATATAAATCTTATGATTGCTGGGAGGTGTTGGTGCACACCATTAATTCTAGCACTTGGGATGCAGAAGCAGGTGGATGTCTGGGAGTTGGAGGCCAGCTGGTCTACAAAGGAGATCCAGCACAGTCCGAGCTGTTACACAGAGAAACCCTTTCTCAAAACAACTACAAAACAAACAAAAATAAAAGAAAAAACTTATGATTTTATTACATTGTAGGTCATTATAGTAGAGAATTAACATTCTTTAGTTAAAAATAATTTGTTCCTAACAAATGCTGAAGTTTGGCTGATGAATTGTCTTACCTTGATTCCTGATCAGGATGACTTTGGTAGACAGAGATGGAGGAAGTAGTCAGGAATTGTTTCAAAGGAGACAGCAGTGATGTTTGCATCATCCATTAGCTTTTTCTCTCATGGAGAACCTGGTAACAGACGAGCTATTCAACAGCGTGTTAGCCACATGGAGTCAGTCCCCTTCGACTCTGAGCCGTCCTCAGCTAGGTTTATAAGATCATGTGACTCGTCATCTGCACGGCATCGTCAATATCTCTGTTGGGGGCAGATTTGATAGCAATAGCTTTTGTGCGTATATTCACAAGAAGCATTGTCCCTCCGCTAGTGATTTTACTCTCTGTCATGACTTCACATTCCGCACTAATTCCAGCTTTCCCTTACTGGGCCACAAGCACAGTAACTTTTTGAAATGAAGTCTGGAAACTTTAAAAATTACCCATGATGGTTAAATCATTTTTGTCAAAACTCCTTTTAATGTTGAGATTTTAACTTTAAGGAATTAGAGATGGGGAATTTCACCCTAAAGGTTTTCAACTTTCTTGTCCCAGATAACTCATTGCCTAAGACCTTACAAAATATAGTTCTTAAATAATAAGACTTAGCTGGGCTGCCTTAGCTCAAGAGGCAGAGGCAGAGGCAGGTGGATCTCTGTGAGTTCGAGACCAGCCTGGTCTGCAAGAGCGAGTTCCAGGACAGACTCCAAAACTACAAAGAAACCTTGTATTGAAAAACCAAAGAATAAAAATGAAAAAAAGACTTGAAAGTCCATAAATAGGCCTATAAAATGAAAACTTTGTTACAAAATATTCTTATATTTACAGAAAGAAACACGGAAAGCATTAATTAAAAACATAGACAACTGTTAGGTGTCATAGGTTGAAAGAGTAAAATTAAATCCAAAATTTCTGAGTCTCTCTTTATATAGTCTTCAAATTTTCAGACTAAGTAACTTAAATATCTTAACTGTAATATATAGTTTAGGGTTTCTCAACATAGCTTTAAAATGAACCACCAGATGGCCCAGCTCTACCACTCCTAGTCATATACCTAAAGGACTTTAAGACGCATTGAAGAGGCGCTTTCCCTGTGCATTGCTGCTCTATTCATAGCAGGTAGGAAACGGAATCAACATACACCTCTACCAACTGATGAACGGGTAAGAAAAATGTGGCACATATGTAAAATGGAATATTACCCAACTATAAACAAGTTAAATCATTAATTAATTTTACAGGCAAATGGATGGAAACAAACAAAAAAAACTATCCTGAGTGACATCACCCAGGTCCAGAAAGACAAGCGTTGCTGCTCTCTCTCATATGAAATCGTTTTGTGTGTGTGTGTTTAGCTTGTATGAATATGTAGAATCCAGGAACCTAGAAGCACACCATTAGGGATGTGTGAATTAAGGTATGTAAGACAGCACAATGTACATAAAACGAAAATAGAAATGGTGGACCCTGGGAGAAGGGAGGTTCAAGCATAGTGGAGGGAGGGACTAGGGAAAAGGATCACAGGGGAATAATCAAACAAACGAAGGATATGTGAAAACGCCATATGGGAATCTACTATTGTGATCCCATTTAAGATCAAAAAGGGTGAACTATGCTCCTCCCAGAAAACAATTTGAATTATCAGTGAAAATCTCAGTGCCAAGGATAGGATGTCTCCCTGTGACATTCTGAGCTCACAGAGGCTCCTCCAGACAATATTGGCTATGGCTGTTGCTCCTGGTTGCCCACCATCATTAGACAGTGAGACCTTTTTGTTGAAGACACCACTCAGGGCACATGACATACGGAACTCAATCTTGAAATCGGCGAGAAACTCTCTGCCTTCTGGTTAGCTTTCTTGATGCTGGGAAGTGGTATGCAGAGTGGTATGAGGGAGAAAAGGTATCAGGGGTCTATCTTAGCGCTGCACCTTGCACACCTTAATAGCACCCCCTAGACAAGATGTGCCCACTGCAATAGTGGCGTGATGGCTTATGATGGTAACCAATCACTTTCTGATTGGTTCTGAGGCCTGCTCCACAGGAGGGATTTTTATGCCTGGTATTGTAAACTTGATCAAACGCCCATGTCTGGGGAGGTTCTGGGCCCTAGAGAGAACCTACTGGTGTTGTTGAGCTAAGTGGTTATATTTTCAAACTGCATTCTAAATACTTACATTTATAAACTTAGATTTATGCTGCTTTCAACTTTGGTCAGAGAAGCTATTTTTCACAGTTGGTAGCAGTTCATGCAGAGATTTGTCACTGGCGAATGGATTGAAAATAAATGACTCCAAGTGCTCAGCCATGAAAGGTTCATCCATATCAACCATCTACTGCCCAAGGCTTTGGAAACCTTGCAGAGAGCAGCCCCAGAAACACTGTAAGAGCAACCTAGGAAGGACAACTAGGAAAAACTGACTTCTGGACACAAACGGCAGTTAAGCCATTCAGAATTTCAGCCTGTACTTAGAAGAGGCACTGGGGGCTCCGTCCCTAGTATAGGGCTCCCGGCAGTTCAAGACTGCTGACAGAGGGGAGGCACTTGTCTTGGGGGGTATGGCAGCTAGTAGGGTGCACATTACTCAGAGGGTGACCTCACATCCATGTACATGTGGTCAGCACTAATTTGACTCATTGGATTATTTTTTTTCTTAAAAAAAATAAGAGGACATGAAGTGGGAGAGAAGCTTATTGGTGGGGAAGCTTGGTGAAGCTTGAGGAAAGTAGTAGGGGTGCATACGGTCGAGTGACATTGCATGACTGTATGAAATTTTTTAAAAAATCAATAAAATATTATCTTTAAAATGAAATGTACAGTTTAAAGCAAAAATATATTTGTATTTTTCAACAATGAAGTTTGTTGTTGCACATCATTCCTTAACAGTTGGTTACTATAGAAAGGGAATTAAGCATTTATCAAACATCTTTCTCAAAAATATTCAAAATGATCATAAAGTCATCACTATAAAAACATTATCTAGCAATGCAGATGGAATGAGAGGGTTAAGGGAATTCATTTAGGCAAGTAACTACTAATTGATGATAAAATAATTGGGTTTCTGATAGAAAATTGGACATTGATGGAGAAACAAAGGCCAGCTTGGCAGTGCTTGTGAGGTGGCACACCACAAAGAGAAAAGCAAAATCAGGCATTTCCACCTGAAAACATTAGGCAGTGTTATCATTGCCAATAGGATTGCTAGCTGGCTCACAATACCCAAATATATATATATATATATATATATCATCACCTATGAAGTATTCTTATCAAAAGTTTTAATGCCAGTCTCATCAAGTCTTGAAAGACAGAAGTCAAGAAGAAGCAAGAAAAGTACTCTTCAAGATCTCTGATGCTCTATCAACTTATCTATCTATCTATCTATCTATCTATCTATCTATCTATCTACCTACCTACCTACCTACCTACTTACCTACCTACCTATTTATCTGTGCCATAGTTAGATTCAATTAGAAGCCTCAATGGGGAGAGGGATTGCTTTCATCATATTTACCTATAAGCATTATCTGTGGGATCCATTTTCTTACTTGCTAAATGATGGAGGGGGGGTTAGCCCACTTTGGGAAGCATCATCCCTAAGCACATGAGCCCGGATAATATAAGAAAAATTTCAGAGCCAGCCAGAGAAATTAAGCTGGCAAGCAGCATTCTTCCATGGTCTCTGCTTCAGTTCCTGCCTCGAGTGTCTGCCTTGGCTTCCCTGAATGATGGACTGTGAGCTAAATAAACCCTTCCCTCCCCAAATTGCTTTTAGTGAGTGTTTTATAACAGCATCAAAGAAGAAAATTAGGGCAATTCTCTGTCTTTAATTAATTTATTTAATTTAAATTAGCATAAAGCATTATGTTTCATTATCAATAATTAAACAGAATGTTTTTGTTGCTTTTTCTTCCTTTCCCAATCCCTAGCATCCTTCCTCCCCTAGTAGCCTCCTTTTAGTTTTTATGTTACATGCATCCTATTGCCTTTTTATCAATACCTTTTCCCACATCTTGTGAATTCCTTTATAATCATACCTATTCATGTTCACACATATGAAAGCTGAAAGCTTAATGTTCATATAATAGGAACATGTAGTATTTGCCTTTTTGAGATAGAGTCACCTACTTAAGTATAATACTTTCCAAATCTACTCATTTTGGCAAATTTTATTATTTCATTTTTCTTTACAGCTGAAAAATTCCCATTTATCTATATGTACCATGTTTTCATCACTCATTCATTTGCTGATGGACAGCTGAACTGAATCTACTTCTTTACTATTATGAAAAGAGCAGTAATAAATATGAATGTGCAGGTATCTCTGGTAGGATGTAGCTACAGCATCCTGTGGACATAATGCCCATTTGTGATGTAACTGGATCACGTGGTAGCTCTACTTTTAATTTTTGGAGAAACATTCACATTGATTTCCATATGGTGGCACTAACCATATCCCACTAACAGTAAATAAAGATTTTTTTATTTTTTATTCATCTTTGCAGGCATTCAGTGTTATCTTTCTTGATGGTAACCAATATAATGTATAAGATGAACCATCAAAACAGTTCATCTTTGTGGTGGCTTTGGATGTTGAATACTTAAAAATCCTTATTGAGAATTTGTATCTTTCCTTTTTAGGCCTTTCTGTTCAATTAGTTGGCTCATTTATTGATTGGCAGGCTTTTCAATGGCATTTGATAGCAGTCATTTTTATTCTAGATACTAACCTTGTACTTGAGACAGCCAAAGTAATCCTAAGAAGAAAGAATAGTGACTGAGGAATCACAAAACCTGACCTCAAATCATGCTACAGAGCCATAGTGGCAAAGGCAGCATTATATTTGAATACAAACATTAATGTAGGCCAGTAAATAGGATATGAAGAAATAACACAACTAAGGTTGTTCAATTTTTGATAGGGATATATCAAAAACTATACTGAGAATAAAAACCAGCCTATTCAGCAAATGTTGCTGATAAAACTGGATAACTGACAAAAACTAAAGCTAGATTCGTGTTTCTGATGCTACTTAACCAATTCCAAGTGGATCAAAGACTTTAACTTAAAAGCTGAAATGATGGAACTACAAGAAGAAAACAGAGAAATCAAGATATGTCTAGACATGAACCTTCTGAACAGCATTCCAACAGCACAGGGGATTCCTATCAGAAATAACAAAGTGGACCAAATTAAATTTAAAAGTTTCTGTATAGCAAAGGAAATCAGATGATTCAATAGGAAGTCTGCATAATGGGAGAAAATCTTAGCCTGTTCTCTTAAAAAAATAAATCTTGGGAAAAGGCAAAAGACGCTGTGACAGGGACTAGAAAGTTAAAATTTTTTTCTAGGCTTGGGTTGATTTTCTCACAAGAAAATATGAAGCTATATTTTCAGAGGTATTACATATGGTTCAGAAGAAGCACTATGAAACCCCGTGAGTTCTCAGTCAGTAATGAAACTTTACATAAATATCTTTTTCACAAAGTCAATTTTACCAATAGTGAGAAAGGGAAGTGTTTCATAGAAACATCTGAACCTAAGAAATACCATGAATAAAATAAATGTAGGGAGACTCTTCTTAGGACTTTGATACCCATAAATTTCTAGGTTCCTTTTCAATTAGTGGTAAAAGATTAAAGATTAAAGGTTAAAGATTTAATTTGTTTGGGAGTTACTCCCAGAACTATTATTATGGGACGGTTTAGTTGGTACTATAATTTTTTTTTATATTTTAAGATGTGTTTGATGTGTCTCAGACATGTAGCAACAATAACAGGCCCCCAACTCTCTAACAGCATTCCTTAACTTTAATGTTGTTTGTTTCATGAGCCTTTGTGGTAGGGCGGGGTTTCTGGGCAATAATTATTCATTAATGTAAATAAACATTGGATTCCAGGAAAAGTAAGTCTTCCACCAAAACCCAAGTTGGTGTCACAGTCTAAATGCAGTTGTTAAAAATTGTAAAACGCTACTGCTCCTGAGTGGAATTATAGAGTGAGTGAGTTCCGAAGTCAGTATTTTCAACACTATTCTTCTCTCCTTTGCAATGTCACCATGAAAGAAGATAGACCCGTGTTTCCTTGTTTCTGTGGAAGGGTAAGAGCTAAACTCTCCATAAGCACCTTCCTCTAAGTGGCAAACTGCTTCCTGTTGCGAAGATGGGAGACATTTGACTTGCCTTTTGGGCGAGACCAATTAACCAATTAACATAAATAGCCCCTTTTCCGCAGCCTCCCTCAGCAACGGGCCTTCCCTAGTGCTCTTGTCGTACACAGCACGGGAGGCCTACAGGAAATGTGGCCACCGCCGAAACTTAGCTGTGAAAATTGGTCAGCCATCCATCATTAGAGACGAGAAAGAGATCTGGGCAGAGCATTGCTGTGGCTCCGGTCCGTCACATTTCCTTCTCCGCACATGATCCACAGAGACCCACTTCTGCAGGAATGTTTTCTGGAGGAGAAACTGAGAAGGTGCAGTCCCTCACTTTTAGAGGCATACAAATCTTTAATATCTATGATACCACTTCTTTCTTTGTCCCCAAGCCCTGGCAGTATTAAGAAGCCAGCCTCTGGGTCCACAGCAACCATCCATCCTGGTGATTTTCATTAAGCTTGCATCCCGTGAAATCACTCTGTCTCCTGTTTCTCATCTCAACCTCTCAAAGTCCCAGTGCTGACTTCTGCATTACTGTACCAGAAAGCATGGGAGGAATGTGAAGATTACCGAGGCAGCATCCTGGGGAAGTGTCGGTGCCCATCCTACGAGGCTGTTTGTTCAGTATGACATTCATCATTTGCCATCCTCAGCAGAACTGAGGGTGCAGAAGGGACTGGAAAAAGGTTAGAGAGGAATGTCAAGTCAGAACTGAGAAAGGGCTTGAGAAGAGCATATGTAGACTAGGAAGACCCTTCTCCTCCTGTACTGATTTGTATTTAGTCACACTGTTTTTTATTTTCAAATATCATTAGAGAAAATCATAACATTCATGTGTGTTCCAAGGGGAACCTGGGCAGTATTGCACTGTCCCTAATCAAAGGCACTCTCGGGACAGATGTCTAAATGAATTGCTTGCTCAGGTTTCTCTTTATTTTACTTAAGTCTTTGATCTTGTAGCTATTGCTGTCTGCCAGCCATTGTACAAATAACTTGGTATTGTTACTTAAGTGACATTCATCTTCGATAGCTGTCTTTGGAAATATGGAACGTGTATACAAAACTTAGGGATGAGATAATTGATTCATGTGCTGATTGATACAGGGATGCATAGGCCTCTTAACAAGTGCTTCAAGATGCTCACACGGTTCATCTTTCACGGGGAGAGTTCACATAGGAAGTTGGTATAAGCCTGTATAAGCTTTAGTAACATGACCTTGTAGATCTTAATATGTTAGAGTTTAGCATACTAAGAGTCTAATGTGTTTAGACTGCCTCACACTCATGGCTCAGATTGACCATTGCTAAAAATTAAGTGTTAGAAGATCAATAAGAAAATTAAAAAACAACAACAACAACACATTTCCCTGTGGGAAGAGAGATTTACTTGTATCAGTGAGCGAACCACCTGAGACACAGCCTTCTCTTTATTAACTTTGTGCCTCAAAGTGGTTTTCCAGGATGTTACTGAATCACTGAGCCAAGAGGGCAAACAACGCCACTTCAGACACTCTCTTTAGGTCTAAAATGCTTACTGTTACAGCCCTTTTTTTCTTACCCGAAAAGATAGTTCTGAATTGAAAAGACAAGAGCTTGCACATCAAGTTATAAAACATTCTCTTCATCTTCATGGGAGGATCTAGGAGTCTGTGACTTCGGGGATCTTTACTGTGGCTTCAAACTAACCAGGGCAAGTACAGCTTGTGCTTGGTTTTATCAAGGTTTTGTTATTATTTTGTTCTATGTTTTTTGTTTTTCCTTTTCTGTCTTCCTTTTTTTCTTTTTTGTTTCTTAAAGAACCTGAAGTTAGCTAAAAGCCTGTTGATGAAAGGAAGAAAAAAAACCAGACATAATGAGGCACTAATGATTATTTAAGCACACAATTAGCACTGAGCATACATTTAAAAGCAAAAAATCTGGCTGATGGTGTCTGCTAGCAACGAATTTATGAGTAAGAGCTAGCAAGATGAGTCAAGTGCTTGCCAAACCAGCATGAGGAGCCGAGTTTGGATCCCCTACATTGATATGAAATATCAGGCCAGGTGGCACAAGGTTGCAGTCCCATCATTAAGGAACCAGAAATTAGAACCTGCCTCCTCCAGGCTTGTTGACCAGCCAATCTTGCTTATTCCACTAGGTTCAGTGAAAGCCCCTGTCTCAGCATCATCACCATTAACACCATCATCATCAGAGTAATAATAGATAATAATATGGAGAATGATAAATGAAGATACCAAATATCAACCTCTGGCCTCCATAGCCAAGGTTATACACCGGTGTGTACATCTACTTTCAAGTGTACATACAGGAACACATATACACACACTTATAAGTATGTTCTGGGTATATAAATATATAAAAAGCCATTTTAAATGCATAATTAAATGTTCCTCTGTGTTTTATCTTTAGTAAAATTCTCTTTGCGTAAAAACATGTACTCTTTTCATATAGCTCAGTGTTTTCAACCTGTGGGTGGCGGCCCCTTTGGCAAACCTCTCTCTCTAAAAATATTTATAGTACGACTCATAACAGTAGCAAAACTATTGTTGTGAAGTAACAACAAAAGTAATGTTATGGCTGGGGGTCACCACAACATGAGAAACTGTATTAAAAGGTCCCAGCATTGGGAAGACTGAGAACCACTGCTAATGCTGCTTCCATTCCACTGCAAGCATACCTGAGAAATCCTCCGAACTCTGACAATTGTTTAAACAACCTAACTGAAAAAATAATACTGTTTCAAAATAGTTTATTGAAATTGTTCTTAGAGAATTCCATGCGCAGATTTTGTACATTCTGATTGCTGCAACTCCCAGCGGCCCCCATGTTACCCATCCCTGTTACCCACTTCATCCCTACTTTCAAAAATCCAGAATAGTCCCCCTTTCAAAAATCCAGAATAGGCATCATTTCATACTTTTAAAAGTTACGGTAGTGACTTCAAATATTAAATCAATTTTTTGACATTGGCACTCTAAGGATAGTGTTGCAACGGACAGGCCAACATTGACTTAACCATGCGCTTTAAAATTCACCTACTGTAAACAAAGACAACAGGAACTTTCTTGAATGAGTTCAAGCATTCTCCCTTTTCTCAGAAAATAATCATTTTGGGGCTCAACTTCTTCGAAAGTGTACACTCATCTTCTGTTCACTTTTGCCAGGTTTTCCTTTGTTTGTTAAGAGCTTTTACCTTTAACTCTATCAATAGTTTGCTAAATCTACTAACGACCCCCCGGGGCATCATTCTTTCACCTCACCAGGCTCTCCTCATCACCCCTGACCCAAGGCCAGTAGCTAGATCCTCTAGATACCGGACACCGCGCTTTCCAGTATCTGCATGAGACTGTGAGACATCTGACCTGAGGCTTGTCTTAAGTCATGAGGTTGCCACCACACTCCCACGTGGAAGAGGAGGGTCATTTGCTCATCAAGACCGCTGAAAGTTCAGGAAGTCACTGCCACACTGGATCAGGGCTGGGGGAGGCAGGACGTAGAGGGGTGGCTCTTCCAGTTCCAAGGACAATGGGAAGATCCCTGACTTCTGTGCCCAGCAGCTCCTTCCAGCGGACCGAACTTGGGTGGGCGGGAAGGGAGAGCCTTGCCCTGGGCGGGGCGAGGGTGACTGGACGAGAGTGGCTCTGGCTGCAGCATCTGTCTGGGGACTGAGAGGCGTGGCTGAGCCCCTGCGTGAGCGTAGGCGGGAACCGGGAAGGAACCACTGCCTTTCTCTAGCATTCCAGCTCCAGTTCAGCCTGCAGATCCTGGCGGTCAAAGGGGAGCATCTCCCTGCGGAGGTACAACTAGCATAGCCTAGTTCTTGCAAGGACCTAGAGGTGCCAAAGACCTTCCCAGCTTGAAGCCCAGAGTCTCCTGCAACCAGCCCGCTCTGGAAGCAGTAGAGAATTGGTAACACTGGGCTGTGGGGGACTCATTTCCAGCCGAGAGAGAGAGAGAGAGAGAGAGAGAGAGAGAGAGAGAGAGAGAGAGAGAGAGAGCGAGAGAGCGAGAGAGCGCTGTGTGTGCAGTTGCTTTTTTTTTTAAAAAAAAAAAAAAAGAAGAAGAAGACTCAGTGTTCTGCTCTACAGCGCTGCGTGGGGGGTGGGGGGTGTGGAGGGGTGGGGGTCTAGTGTCCCAAGCCTTATCAGCAGCATTCCGTAGCCTTCGGATGATTTCTTTCACAGGATACACACAGAAAGCCTGAGCCAGAACTGCAAGTTCCAGCCCTGAGCTTTGAGGACAGGGTTCTCCAGAGTAAAGGAGGTGAAGCCTTTGGAAAAGAAAGACACTAATAGGACCCATTGGGTCAGCTGGTGGCCAGGGCAGTCATGCTTCTGCCTTGGCTCACAGGATTTGGAGCTGGATTGTTCTTCCTGCATTTGGTGCAGAAACTTCTGTTCCCGTACTTCTGGGACGACTTGTGGTTCCTGCTGAAGGTGGTGCGCTATGGAATTCAGATGACGATATACAAAGTGAGAGGGGAGCTGGTCACTGTACTGGATAAATTCCTAAGCCACGCCAGGAGGCAACCCCAGAAAGCCTTCATTATTTATGAAGGAGACGTTTACACCTACGAGGACGTAGACAAGAGGAGCAACAGAGTCGCCCATGCCTTCCTGAACCACTCGTCGCTGAAAAGGGGGGATGTTGTGGCTCTGTTGATGAGCAACGAGCCCGACTTCATTCATGTGTGGTTTGGCCTGGCTAAGCTGGGCTGCGTGGTGGCCTTCCTCAACTCCAACATTCGCCTCAGTTCCCTCCTGCACTGCATTGGCACCTGTGAGCCCGCGGCTGTGGTGGTTGGCGGAGGTAGAGTATGGGCTGTGGTCTGCTGTGCACAAAGAGAACCAACCTATTTCCCCGCCCCTTTTCTAAGTAACCATATTTCATGTCTAATACTTTGAGGTGGGTGATAAGGTGTATAAGTCATGCATAGGCAATCGTTCTTCAATCCCATAGCCAGTGGCTTCCTCTCCCAGCCCTCTTCAATCACTTACCTCGTTGCAGATTAGTAAATAGCAATACAATGGAAGAATATTTTTTTGTGAAATCTCTGCCTCTTGCATTGGAAAGGGCAACTCCTGGCAGACGATAGTCCTCCCCCTTGTTTGACTCACCTCCATCGTTTTTTCTCAGTTACCTTCTTCTTTCCCTAATGTGAGTTAAGATACCTACGGCTACATGTGTTCACACTGAGTGATGAAGGCAAATCTTTGATCTAATGAGTAATTAAAGAAGAAGCTGGGAAGGGGGTGGAGTAGCTCAATCCATTGAAATAGGAAGCACTTGGCTTATTTGATGCAACCTAAAGGGTTTAGACAATTTCTTCTTGCATAGGGCTAAAAAGTCATAAAGGTGTCCAAAGCAAAGATCTTGGAAAAAATACTGAAGTACTTTAGATTATTTGATACATACCAATTTTTCATATAGAATTTCAGAATCCCATAAGAGTGTGGAACATCATCTAATTTCTGCTTCACTGATGACTAAAACCTTAGATGCTTCCAGTTCTCTTTGCTCACATACTCACACATGACAAGAATAACTTAGACTGGGTACAAAAAGGGCTGACCCTCAACATTGTCACTCTTCCTCTGTCTCTATGCCCTTCCAGCTTATCTTGTGGTCCAACCAAGTCAGAAGATGTTTATCTTCAAGCACTGGTTTCAGCTAGTTTAGGGCCATAGGAGTAGAGAAACCAAAATGTGTTCCTTGGGTACTGTCTGGTGGTTTTCTCAGTCCTGTCTTCCACTTCACTTTGTAAAGAGGCGTGTTTGTGTATTGAGTTTCCAGTGACCTAGAGTGACAAGTAGAAACCAGGAAGGATGTTGACAGTGTGGTAAAACAGTGTTTATCAATTACTACAGGCTATGAATGCAGCAGAAAAATAAGCAAGGTTTATTGTCTGTGGACATACTCTGATATTTTAGTCCATGGCTTACATCACTGCATACCATGTAGCAAATTTCAGTTCCCAATTATGCTAGAAAACATTGTCTCCCTTCAGAAGAGCAAACTAAGAGGGCTCCAGTGCCCCTGAAAAGATCTTTGTGGCTATGATGTTGCGGGCAATCTGAAAAACTTCCCAGAGCAAATTACTAAGGAGTCTTCCACGGGGGCATAGTGCTGGGTACCTCTCATGTTATTATGCAAACTTGGCTGTAGCATGAGGAGTTGCTTAATTATGTTCAATTAGTGTTACAGTTTACTTGTTCTAGCTTTGACTTTGCTCTCCCACAACTAATTGCAGTGTTTCCTTGTTTTTCTGTTCGAAGGCCAACATCCCAGCATCTCCCACTTCCTATTTAGGACATGAAAGCTATGGAGACTGGGAACATTGCTAAATCCAGTAAAGTACCATCTAAACTTAAATGCCTAAGTTTAATCCACAGAACCCAAGTTAGAAAACAAAAAGCTATGTGTGGTAATCTCAGAGCTGGGAAGAAGATATAGGTGGGTCCCTAGTGCTCACTGGCTGTTTAGTCTAGCTTACTTGCTGAGCTCCAGGCCAATGAGAGACTCTACTTCAAAAATAGTAAGGTGTAGCTCAGTGGAGGAATATATAAGACTGACCTCTGACCTTCACACAAGACTATACACATGTACTTTCATACATATTTGTGCACAAAACACACACACATACATTCTGCACACTTACATGCATTCACGCACATATACATGCATTCACACACATAGATGCACACAAATGCATTCACACACATGCACACATACATGCACACACATACACACATACAATACACACACACATATTTATGAATTCATACACACATATGCATTCTCACACACATAAGCACACACACAGAGACTACAACTTTGTCTTACTGGATGGAGTTTAAAGTCAATTCTATTTATTTATTTATTTTCATATTCTTTTATTTTTCATTCAAAAATTTACACTTCCAACCCTTCTCCCAATCCACTCCCACTCCCCCATTACCCCTCCTCCCTCCCCCTGTTTCCTTAAGAGGGGGCAGAGTACCCTGCCCTGTGGGAAGTCCAAGGCCCTCCCCCCTCCATCCTGGCCTAGGAAGTGTGCATCCAAGTAAACTAGGGTCCCAAAAAGCCAGTACATGCAAAAGAGATAGGTCCCAGTGCCATTATCATTGGCTTCTCGGTCTGCCCCCATTGGCAGCCACATTCAGAGTCCGGTTTGATCACATGCTCATTCAGTCCTGGTCCAGTTGGATTTGGTGAGCTTTCATTAGATCAGGCACACTGTCTCATTGGGTGGACCAGCCCCTCACGGTCCTAACTTCCTTGCTCATCTTCTTCCACCTTCAGCCCTTCTACTGGACTTTGGGAGCTCAGTCCATTGCTCTGATGTGAATGTGAGTCTCTGTCTCTATCTCCAACCATCGGACAAAATTTCTATGGTGATGATCAAGATATTCATCAATGTGACTATGGGACAAGGCTAGTTCAGGCACCCTCTCCTCTGCTTCCCAAGTACCTAGCTGGGGATATCCCTGTGGACACCTGGGATCCCCTCTAGAGCCAAGGCTCTTGCCAATCCTAAAATGACTCCCTTAATGTAGATATCTTATTCTCTTCTACAATATCCACCCTTCCTCCATCTCCACCCTCCCGCTCCCCCAAGCTCTCCCCAGTCCTTCACTTCTCCCTTCTCCTTCTCCCTCTCCCTTTCGCCCACCCCCACCTCCACCCCTATCCCCACTCCCATGCTTCCAACTTTTGCACAGCAATCTTGTTTCCTTCCAATTTCCAGGAGGATCTATATATGTTTTTCTTTGGGGTCACCTTGCTATTTGGCTTCTCTAGGCTTGTGAGCTATAAGCTTAATGTCCTTTGTTTATGGCTAGGGTCCACTAATGAGTGAGTACACACCATAATCATCTTTTTGGGTTTGGGTTATCTCACTAAGGATAGTGTTTCCAATTTCTATCCATTTGCATGCAAAATTCAAGATGTCGTTGTTTTTAACCGCTGAGTAGTACTCTAATGTGTATATATTCCACACTTTCTTTATCCATTCTTTCATTGAGGGGCACCTAGGTTGTTTCCAGGTTCTGGCTATTACAAATAATGCTGCTATGAACATAGTTGCACAAATGCTTTTGTAGTATGATTGGGCATCTCTTGGGTATATTCCCAAGAGTGGTATTGCTGGATCCTGAGGTAGGTTGATTCCCAATTTCCTGAGAAACCACCACACTGATCTCCAAAGTAGTTGCACAAGTTTGCATTCCCACCAGTAATTGATGAGTGTTCCCCTTACACCACATCCTCTCCAGCATAGGCTATCATTGGTGTTTTTGATTTTAGCCATTCTGACAGGTGTAAGATGGTATCTCAAAGTTGTTTTGATTTGCATTTCCCTGATGGCTAAGGAAGTTGAACATGACCTTAAGTATCTTTTGGTCATTTGAATATCTTCTGTTGAGAATTCTCTGTTCAGATCATTACCCCATTTTAAAATTGAGTTATTTAGAATTTTGATGTCTAGTTTCTTGAGTTTTTTATATATTTTGGAGATCGGACCTTTGTCTGATGTGGGGTTAGTGAAGATCTTCTCCCATTCAGTAGGATGCCTTTTTGTCTTAATGACTGTGTCCTTTTTTTCTAGAGCTTTCAGGTGTGCTGTTAAGTCACTAATGTGTGCTTTCTCCGTTTTCTTTATGTGGGCACTAAGTGCTATGAACTTTCCTCTTAGCACTGCTTTCATAGTGTCCCACAGGTTAGTGTATGTTGTTTTTTTATTTTCATTGAATTCAAGGAAGACTTTAACTTCTTTATTTAGTTCTTCCTTGACCCAGGACTAGTTCAGTAGTTGACTGTTCAGTTTCCATGAACCTTGTAGGCTTTTTGGGAGTGGAATTGTTGTTAAATTCTAACTTTACTCCATGGTGATCCGATAAGACACAGGTGGTTACTCCAATTGTTTTGTATCTGTGGATGTTTGTTTTGTTACCGAGTATGTGATCAATTTTTGAGAAGGTTCCATGAGATGCTGAAAAGAAGGTATATTCTTTCCTGTTTGGGTGGAATGTTCTATAGATGTCTACTAAGTCCATTTGATTCATTACATCTGTTAGTTCTCATATTTCTCTGTTAGGTTTCTGTCTGGTTGACCTGTCTATTTGTGAGAGAGGAGTGTTGAAATCTCCTACTATTAGTGTGTGGGGTTTGATGTGTGCTTTGAGTTCTAACAATGTTTCTTTTACATATATGGGTACTTTTATATTAGGGGCATATATATTCAGGAATGAGACTTCATCCTGATGAATTATTCCTGTTATGAATATAAAGTGTCCATCTCCATCTCTTCTGATTGATTTTAGTTTGAAGTCGATTTTGTTAGATATTAGTATAGCCACACCTGCTTGTTTCTTAGGGCCATTTGATTGAAAAACCTTTTTCCAACCCTTTACTCTGAGATAATGTCTGTCTTTGTGGTTGAGGTGTGTTTCTTATAAACAGAAGAATGTTGGATCCTGTTTTTTGTATCCATTCTCTTAACCTGTGTCTTTTTATAGGTGAATTGAGTCCATTGATATTAAGTGATATTAATGACCAGTGGTTGTTAACTCCGGTTTTTTTTTGTTTTGATTTTTTAGGTGGTAGTGTTTGTGAGTTTCCCTTCTTTGAGTTGTGCTGGTGAAGGGTTGTCAGATGTCTATGCTACTGTGGGTGTTGTTGGCTTCCTTGGTTTGTGGTTTTCCTTCTAGTACTTTCTGTAAGGCTGGGTTTGTGGCTACATATTGTTTAAATCTGTTTTTGTCCTGGAATATTTTGTTTTCTCCATCGATGGTAAATGCAAGCTTTGCTGGGTATAGTAGTCTGGGCTTGCATCCATGGTCTCTTAGTGTCTGCAGCACATCTATCCAAGACCTTCTGGCTTTCATGGTTTCCAATGAGACGTCAGGTGTAATTCTGATAGGTTTACCTTTATACATTACTTGGCCTTTTTCCTTTGCAGCTCTTAATATTCTGTCTTTATTCTGTATGTTTTGTGTTTTAATTATTATATGGCGAGTGGGTGGTTTTTTTTTCTTTGATCCAGTCTATTTTGTGTTCTGTATTCTTCTTGTACCTTCACAGGAATATCCTTCTTTAGATTGGGAAAGTTTTCTTCTATAATATTGTTGAATATATTTTCTGGGCCTTTGAGCTGTAATTCTTCTCCTTCTTCTATCCCTATTATTCTTAGGTTTGGTCTTTTCATGGTGTCCCAGATTTCCTGGATGTTTTGTGTTAAGAATTTGTTGGATTTGTTGTTTTCTTTAATCAATGAGTTTATTTCCTCTAAGGTATCTTCAGTGTCTGAGAATCGTTCTTCTATCTCTTGTATTCTGTTGGTTATACTTGTCTCTGTAGTTCCTGTTCATTTACCCAGATTTTCCATTTCCAGAGTTCCCTTGGTTTGTGTTTTCTTTATTACCTCAATCAGTCTTAATGTCTTGAACTGTTTCCTTCACCTGTTTAATTGCTTTTCCTTGGGTTTCTTTGAGGGATTTATTAATTTCTTCCTGCTTTTTTTGTCTTCTCCATTTCTTTAAGGGAGTTTTTCACTTCCTCTTTAAAGGTCTCCATCATTTTCATTAAGTAACGTTTAAAGTTGATTTCTTCTACTTCTTCTGGAATAGGGTGTTCAAGTCTTCCTGTTGCATGCTCACATGATTCTGGTCATGATGCTTTTCATGTTGTTGGAGGAATTCTTGCATTGGCGCCTGCCCATCTCTTCCTTCAAATACAGCCAGGAGAGTCTTGGAATCTTGATCCAATCTTTACTGTGAATGACAGTGTACTTGGGGAATTTTCTTGGTCTGTCCTCTCTTAGGGCCTCAAGGTACTGGGAGCCAGTTGTGCTGGTGGATCCCTCTGGATTGCTGATCTCAGCCCCCTCTGGATTGCTGATATCAGCACTGGAAGAGGGACTCCTGGTGGGCCAAGGACCCCCACAGAGGAAAGGGCAAACTTGTGAGGATGGGAGGGTGGGGGGGTTGTGACAGGGGTAGGGTGGGGAGGTGGGGAGTAGGGTCGTGTGGAACACAGAGGCCCCCTGCAGCAGGGGCTGGTGGTGCCCCTCGTGGGGCCCTTCCCATCAATTCTATTTAGCAGAGTTTTCCAGCATAGTAGTTAACTGGAGAAATTAAGCTTAAGTCACATTAATCATTTATTTTAACATATCTCAAAACACAAACTACATGAATTTTAAGACTATGATAATTATATTTAAATTAACAAACAGGTTGTTTGTTTAAGAACAGCCTAGATCTTAGTAAATTGTGTACATTTAAAGTTCTTATCCTGGAATACTGTATTCTTGGTATTTTAGGCTACATTGGTGAACACTTTACATGATTAAGTTTTTAAACTTCAGAATCTACAGATTCCTACCAGCTGTTCCTAGCAGAGATCCTTATGGTCCTAGGGAGAGTGTACAGATGTGGAGATGTGAGTGGTTTACACAGAGCAGCCAGGCAGACCTAGCTCATGGAGAGTTAACCACTTTGCAGCTGCTGGAATCTCTGTGAGTGTCATTCTATTAAGCTGTAAGATGGTGATAATGCCATCTACTTCACAGTGCACCTCTGAGGATGAAATGATTTGGCTTTTGTGAAGTGGCTAAGGGTCTGCTAGGCAGTAGCTCGATACTTAGCAATTGAAAGAATTCCTGCTGTGCTCATGAAGACATCCTACACCCACAGGAATAGCACCCAGTTGGCTTGAAATGGAGTTTTAGAAAAATTGCACCTCTATATATCCAGTTACATCTGGTTTATTGGGGTGTATGACAGTATGTGTGCAAATTTGTATATGCACATATGTGCAAATGCACATGCATATGTGTGCATGTAGAGGCCACAGGACAACTTTCAGGGTAGTTCTTCACCTGTCATTCAATTTCCTTTGGAGACAGAGTATCTCTCATTGGCTGGAAATCATCAAATAGACTAGCTTGGCCAGCCACTAAACACCAGGTTTCTGCTTGTGTCTCTGTCTACTTGTGCTGGTATCAGAAATGTGCACTATAATAATTTATTTGAAGGTTGGTGCTTGGGTATAAAACTTAGACTCTGTGCTTCTAAGGTAAGCTCTTGACTAGCTCCAGAGATCTCTCTGGAGTCCCAGAAGTAATATGCAATTTTAAGCAAGCTTTATGGATCAGGTTAGATGTCTTTGGAGATAGGTACAATTTCTGCATTGACTTACTTATCTGGTAACCATATTCATGAGGAAGCCAGAGAAAAAATATCAATTAAACAACCATCAAGCATTTATTATTATTATTATTATCATTATTATCATAACAATGCTGTCAACTGTAACCATTTCTCAAAGCCTGTAGGCTTAGTTGAGGAGGTCCATGAGCATGTGAGGATAACATGTTTATTGGGGAACACTCACAATAAGAAAGCCACCGCATTCCTCTTTTGCTCTGTGGGTGCTGGGAGCTGCGAACCTAACTCTGACCACCAACCAAGCGAGAGATAAAAAGGGAGAGCCCACTTCCTGGCTCCCTATCTGTGCTTGTATTACCTCAGACCACACTCTAATGATCTGCTATTTGAAAGGTTATCGGCTGAATGAATTCCCTCAACAAAAGCCAACTCCTGTAAAGCCTGTCCCCAGGTGCTCTGAGAAGCAGATGTAGTGGTGTTAGGCAAAGAAATCAGGTAGCTTAGGTTGAGTAACTCATTTTTGTAGACTGCAGAACTGTGATTCAAAACCTAGCTTCCGATGTGGGATACTGATCTAATCACCATCTGGTTTTATAAGCACTTCCGGTTACACTGCAGTATAGTTATGAAAAAGTATGTGTTCTGGTTATGTTATAAGAAACCATTACAAGATGGCAATGTCAACACAACATGCTAAATAGAAAACTGTGTATGATACTAGTCCCTCCAAAAAAGCCTGAAGACTCACACTGTTTTACAGTCTAGGGGTCTGGATCAGATTCATGTTCTCTGACAGTCAAAAATTAAAATTAAAAGTCAGGACAAATCTCAGACAGGAAGGTGTCAGCCTGGAAATTCTCCACACAGCTGATAGAATCTGTTGGTAAAGAAAGCTTTTATTAGGGAACAGGAAACATTGCTCCTAAAAGAGAAGAAATGCTTTGGGTCGACCATGGGTCCACCCGTTTACTGGAGTGTGTGTATTTTACTATCTTAATGCACCGCATATTAAATCACTATAAACAGATAGCTTTAAAAAATCTCATGTTATCCCGATCTCCTCTACTTTAAATGTGAAAGCACTTTGTGTATGAACTCATTTTAAAAGGCTTCAGATTTTTCTTCAGGAACTACTGGTATCGGCAGCAAACATGCTAACCTGTCCAGCTTGGCCCTGTTATGATGAGCAGTTGCCCTCAGATTGTGCAGAGAAAATGTTCAGGTTAACAACGCAGCCTTTGCAATCTGGCAAATGCCATTTAACCATAAAAGCAACTGCTTCTTAATGTGTAGTAAGAAGGAGAGGACCGCGTTTCCAGCACCTGGTTAGCTTATACCCAAAATAATTACACAGAAACTATATTCATTTAAGTACTGCCTGGCCCATATGCTCTAGCCTCTTCTTGGCTAACTCTCACATCTTAAACTAACCCATATCTAGTAATCTGTGTATCAGCACTAGGATGTGGCTTACCAGCATGAGTCTAACCAGTGTCCATCTTGGGCCGGAGAAACATGGCGTCTGCCACACTTCCCTTCTTCCCAGCATCCCATCCTGTCTACTCCGCCTACCTGATTTCTGCCCTATCAAAAGGCCAAAGCAGTTTTCTTTATTCAACCAATGAAAGCAATACGAATGAAGAAGCACCTCCTACACCATTAATGCTCAATAGGAAGAGAGAAAAAATAAAGTCCTTCTAAATTTTATTGACTGTTATATGTACAGAAGTACAAAAAACAAATGCTCCTGGGAACTTTATTACCTACCTTGTGTCCTGTGATACCCTCACATGGGATCCATGTCCATTTTTAGGATATTGTTAATTTTTTTCTTTTATTTATTAGAATGGTTTTCTCATATTTCCCCCATCTTAGATTTAGCAGGGTCAAGAAAGTTACCTTGTTACAGAAGAAAATTATTGATTTTATTAATTTAAAAGTAATAGTGTAGCCAGGCAGTCATGTATACAACTTTAATTCCAGCAGTCAGGAAGCAGGCAGATCTCAGTGAGCTGGAGTCTGGCCTAGTCTACAGAGCATGTCGAGTCCCAGGACAGCCAGGACTACATGGAGAAACCCTGTCTTGAAAAGCAAACAAGCAAATAAACAAAAGGTATAGTTTAATTAAAAACAAAGAACAAAAGGGTCTAGACAGAGAATCAATGAAACAGAATGGCTCGGACATATCACCTCTCTCGATGGAAAAGGGAAAATTACTTAACAAGTCAAGAGAAGACTGCTGATTCTGAGAATAATTATAATGCATAGGAATGTAGAATGGATGCCAATCAGGGGTGGTAATGGAGATTTTGAAGTTCAGTATGCCCAGATTAAAACAAGCTCCGTAGCTTGGGCAAGCTATTTTACCTTTTTCCCTTCTTTTCAGATCCCTTGTGTTTCATTTTGTGGTTCATTTCCAAGAGAGGGAATAGCGCACAGTTCCTAAGTGTGCTATGATTTGTAATAAACAGTGTTCATAAAGTACACATAAATAGCATAGGAGATAATACTACATGACAATAATAAGCATAAATTCACAGAAATAGGACACACTTCCTAAGTGTTCTGTGATTTGTAATAAACAGTGTTGATAAAAGTAGCTGGAGCACTATTTATTCAGGACTGTGTTTCTGCACCTAATATAAAGCACTGGTACCATTAGGTCTGAATAGTCCTTTATCACACGGCTTGCTGAAGCATCATTTTGTTAAAAGCCAGAACCTAGCAATGCCCCTATAACAAGGTTATTGGGCCGTCCTACACAGGAGCGTGTTGGCTACAAATATGTGATAAAATATATAATTTCACCCTGACTTCTCTGTGAACATTGTTCTGCAAGAGATTATGTCACCTATTTGCAGTTGATTTTCATATTGGGTTTATTAATGTTTTGGTGCTAGAAATCAAACCCAGGATCCTCCAAACATCAGACAAGCATGCTACCATGGACCTATATCTTGAGTCATATAAAAATTTAAAGGTAAAATATTTACCAATGTATTGAGAGCTATAATCAATTGATTCCTTTCCTTCATATTTGATACTACAAGTCTGTTAAATGTAGAGCAGGATGACATAAAGAGTTATTGAAACAAGAGGCAAAGCACAATTCATATGGAATGTTAGACAGACATGTGAATTTTTTTGTTATTGATTTTGTAGTCTCAGAAAACTGACTAAGAGGTGCAATGATGATGTAAGAAGAAGAATCATTTTGTGCTAAGGGTCCTGAGTGCTCACACACAGGATCATTGCTTACTCATGATCTTACACTTGAGATTTCACCTAATGACCTGCCTTAAATTTTTACACTTGAGATTTCACCTAATGACCTGCCTTAAATTTTTACACTTGAGATTCTGCCTAATGACCTGCCTTAAATTTTTGCGTGATTTTTGAAAGAACCATTTGGAAAAAAAAAAACCCACCAACTAACCAACCAAACCCAAATGCATTGAGTCTCCTTCTGCAATACAGACTATTAAACACCATCGGAAACCTAGCTAACTCATGCTCTCACACACTTTACTACCAAGATCTGCTCTTATGATAGTCCCGCAAGCGCAGATCCCAACTCCTTTAACTAGAACTCTAACTAGAATGTATGGTGTGCCTGGCGGGTGTGGTAAGCAGCAGACAGAGTAGGGCATTGAAGTATCTGCTGTTCTGCAGAGATCAATGGGTTGGCACATTTCTATGAGGAGTAAATCTTAATGAGTTGAGTTTCATTAATGTATTTAAACAGCATTATTTAACAGCCTTAGCTGCTTTTCCAAAGGACCCAGGTTTGATTTCCTGCACACACGTGGGGCTCGCATTTTTGTGTATGACTCTAATTCCAGCGGATCTGAAAAGATGTCTTTTGGCCCCCAAAGGCACCACGGGTATACATGGTGCGAAGACATGCATATAGGCAAAACACCCACACAAATAAAGTAACTATAACTGAACAGTTTTAAGTCATATCAGTATTCTGAATTTCCTTTCAAAATGAAGAAACCTTTTTATTTTTATTTTTTCTTTTTCTCCAATGGAAGCCTTTTTCTTGTTGTTCAAACGGATAGTGATTCCTTATTGTTTTTTAATCATATATATTTTTTGACACAGGGTTTCTTTGTAGCTTTGGAGCCTGTCCTGGAACTAACTCTTGAAGACCAGGCTGGTCTCGAACTCACAGAGATCCGCCTGCCTCTGCCTCCCGAGTGCTGGGATTAAAGGCGTGCGCCACCACCAGGCCCTTCAGATATGTTTTCTATTTCAGGCTTGGGGGTGGCGAATCCCATGTGTATGTGAGCATCCTCAGAGGCCAGAAAGAGGGTGTCAGACCTCTTGGAGATGGACATGTTATGTGGGTACTGGAAACTGAATTCCGGGCCTCTGGAAGAACAGGAAATGCTCTTGCAACAGAAGCATCCTCCAGTCCCTCTTTATCCTCGCACTGATGCTTCAACCTTTCATTACAATACCCATTATCGTTTTTCACCACTGCTGAAAGGACTGTGTCTGAGATTTCTGCCTCAGCTAAATCAACTGAATTTTAAGGATATGAAATCGTGTTTCCTTTGACTGTTGCTCACTTCCTTCATTCTTGAAAACAGTACCATTCTTTGTAAACTCTCTCTATTTCCTAGACTCCGCAGTTTCAGCAAAGATTCAGGCCACAGCCATATTGGAACTTCCCACTTGCATCCCAACTCATTAAGAAGTTATAGAAGTTCAGCCGCTGGTTTATAATTAGATGGTCGATTTGAAATCATGTTAACTACAATAAGCAGTTGAAGGAATTGTTAAGTTCAAAGAGTCATTTAAACAAAGTCTAGAGCTGTTGTTTTGAAAGACTAGATTCCTTGTGCTCTCTCTCTGCTTATGTCTCACCTTTCCTTCCAGCCATCCTTGTGGGTTTTCAGTTCTTGCCAAAGCAGCCTGCATACAGCAGGATACCGCATACCTGCATACACTCACCAGAACTGGGAATCAGAATATCACACAACTGCATACACTCACCAGAACTGGGAATCAGAATATCACACAACTGCATACACTCACCAGAACTGGGAATCAGAATATCACACAACTGCATACACTCACCAGAACTGAGAATCAGAATACTGCATACCTGCATACACTCGCCAGAACTGATCATTCTCCTTGGATTCTTATATTTTGCTTAATTTGTAATGATTAATAGGACATTTTAAGACCTAACCCCTAGCTCCCTGGCAATGTAGTGCTTCATCATTTATGTGTTTGCTTTGAGTTTCGTACAGGTTCTATTTATGAGTTATCTAGTGCCATTTGACTCATTTATTGGTATTAGTTAATTTTATTGAAAAAAGAATTTTTCATACAATATGTTTTGATCATGGTTTTCCCCAGCCCCTCAGATCCTTCTGGCCTCCCTACTCACCCATCTTTATGTTTTTTGTTTTCTCTCAAACAACAAACAACAACAACAAAGAAACACAAACAAAACCAAGAAATACACACACACACACAGGCCCTACACACAAAAATGAAAATCAAAACAAACAACTGAAGGACAAAAAAATAGCAAAGTAAAATTAAAAAAAGTCTACACAAGTATTTATTATTGCTTGTTTGTGCTGACCAGTGAGTGACTCCCGGTCATGGGCCTGCCCTAAAGTATGGTTGACACACCCAGTGAGACTCCATTGGAAAAAAATCGACCTTCCCTTTTCCAGCAGACAGCAACTGGAGATAGCTTTTTGGTTAGGCATTGGACCCCATGTCTACTTAAAGCCTCAGTGCTGGGACCCCTTCTGACCTGAACCTGTGCAGGACCAGTAGCTGTCACAGTAGCTGTAAGTTCATATGTGCATCAGTCTTGGGCCTGGAAGACACTTTTTGCTTGGACTCAACCATCACCTCTGGCTGTTACAATCTTTCCACCTGCTCCACTCTGTGCCACTATTACACCCGTATATCTAACAGCCAGGTCACTGTTGCTGGTCACAGGGTTTGTAGCTGGGTGACATTAGTGTACCTTTCTCCTTTCTCCACCACCATTTAGTACCATGAATGTTAGTCACTAGGACTGAAACTTCTACTTAGGCACCTGTTTGACATCTGCATGTTTGATGGCGTAAGTGCTGTCTTCAGCAATAAGGCCTTATTACCACGTTGTGGAGATCAAACAATAACTTTAGTAATGGCATTTTATATTTGGGGATTCCTGTGGGGCCCCTTTGCCCAATGACTCAACTAGATGTAACTAATTCCTGTTGCTGGAGGTTTCCCTGATTGGAGCATTGGCTCCCCCACTGTTATCCCACTTAGATTTATTTCATATATGTATTATTTTAGGAAGCTCTTACAGTAGTAGGTTTCCATATCATATGTCAAATGGCCTTTAGTGTTAGTTGTCCTTCCCATAATTCCTTTGTTTACCCTGTACCCCCATCCCCTTTCTTACTTATTCCTCCTATTCCAGATTCTGCTTGTCTCTCCATAACACTTATTTTATTTTACCTTCCATGGGAGATCCTTTCCTCCCCTCTGGTCCCGTATTAGGTACCTAATCTCTATGGTTATTTGGATTAAAGTGTATGTTTTGAAAGCTTAAAAGCTAACATATACACAAAAGAGAAAACATAGAGTATTTGTCATTTGGGGCCTAGGTTATTTCACTCAGGATACTTTTGTCCTAGTTCCAGCCCTTAAATGAAAATTTCAGCAACCAGTTTTCCTAACAACTGAATACTATTCCATTCTGCAAATGCACCATGTTTTCAATATCCATTCATCAGCTGATGGACATCTAGGCTGTTTCTGGTATTTGGCTATTAGGAAAAGTCAGCAATGAGCTTGGTTAAGCAAGTGCCTCTGTAATAGGACACAGAATCCTTCGGGGATGTGCCCAAACATGGTATAGCTGGGTATCAAGGCAGATATATTCTGGAGGAACTATGACACTGATTTCCACAGTGGCTGTACAAGTTTGCACTCTCACCAGCAATGAATGAGTGTTCCCCTTATCCAACATCCTCATCAGTATGAGCTGCCATTTGTTTTATTGATCTTGGCCATTCTTACTGGGTTAAGATGAAATCTCAAAGGATTTTTAATTTGCATTACCCAGATGGCTAAAGATGTTGAACATTTCATTAAGTGTTTCTTAGCCTTTTGTGCTTTATCTTTTAAGAATTCTCTGTGCTGGACGGTGGTGGCATACACCTTTAATTCCAACACTCAGTAGACCGAGGATGGTGGATCTCTATGAGTTTGAGGCTAGCCTAGTCTACAGAGTAAGAGAGAGTGAGTACCAGGGCAGACTCCAAAGCTACATAGAGAAACCCTGCCTTGAAAAACAAAACAACACCAACCAAACAAAAAACACTCTGCTTACTTCTATACCCCGTTTTTAACTGGGTTATTTCTTTTCTTGAAAAACTTGATCAAGTTTTTTTAGTTCTTTATATAGTCTAGATACTAACCTCCTATCAGATGTTTAATTGATAACGACCTTTTCCCATTCTGTAGACTGCTGCTTTGATGGAAAGATGGTGTCTTTAGCCATAAAGAAGCTTCTTAGCTTTATGAGGTCACATTTATTAATTGTTAGTGACTGTGTTATTGATGTCCTGTGCTGCCGGTATCCTGTTCAGAAAGTTCTTTCTGTGCCAATGAGTTCAAGCTTACTTTTCACTTTCTTTTCTATCAGACTTAGGGTATCTGGACTTACATTGCTCAATTTAGAGTTGATTTTTCTGGAGGGTAATAGATTTGGAATTTTCATTCTTCTACATGCAATCATCCAGTTTGAACAGGACCCCTTGTGGATAATCCTGTTTTCTTCTCCAGTGTATTTTTGGTTTCTTTGTCAAAAATCAGGTGTCCATAGGTGTGTGGATTTATGTCTGGGTCTTGATTCAGTTGATTATTGTGTCTATTTTTATGCCAATACTAGCCTGCTTTTATTGATATAGCTCTGTCATACAATTTGAAATCTGGGTTGGTGATTCCTCCAGGAGTTCCTTTATTATTCAGGATTGTTTTAGCTCTCCTGGGTCTTTTGTGTTTCCATACAAAGTTGAAGACTGTTTTCTCAGTATTTGTGAAGAATTATAATGGAATTTTATTTATTAATGTTTATTAATTTTATTTATTAATGTTGGGGATTACATTGAATCTGTAGGTTGCTTTCAGTAGGATGACCATTTTAACTATATTAATTCTATGGATATATGAACATGGGTGATCTTTCCATCTTCTGGGGTCTTTTTCAGTTTCTTTCTTCAATGTCTTAAATTTTTTCTTATTCAAGTCTTTTATTTGCTTGATTAAAGTTATCACAGAATATTACTATTTATTTATTTATTGTTTGATTGAGCCCGTTGTGATCCTAGGCAAGTGTATTGGTTGCAGAATCGCTGGTAGAGAATAAATTTGTTGGTTGGTAGGTGACACAAAGGAGTGAATATGTGCTAAGAGAAAAGGATGAGAGGGTTTGTTGGAAAGAGCTAAGGGGACCCTGGGTCAGCCTGAAGGGCAGGAACTCCAGGAAATGGAGGTAAGGTAGGCTGCAGCAGGACTCAAAGAAAGCCTAGAGAGACAGGTCTGAAATCTGACTCTTTCCTGTTGCTGCTTCTTTATGACTAATCTGAACTATAAAAACCAGATCAGAAGTCTTTCCAAATATGCTACAGAACTGAACAGTGATTGACAAATAGCTCTTTTGAGCAATCGGATAATCATTCATGCTTCACAGCCTCATTCATGAAAATATGTGACAAAGTACCATGAATTCAGATTCAAAACAATATATAGTTTTGATAATGTTTCCAGTTTAATTTTATGAATTAAATAACACATAGTTGTTTTTTTATGGACAGGCCAAATTTCATATGTTCTAGAGCATTCTGACCAGGGTCTATTGTACACTAAAAAGTATTATTACTAATCACCATTTTTTAAAGTATGTATATTTGTGTGTATCTTTGTAGGGGTATTTGCACTTGAGCACAGGTACCCAAAGATGCCAGAAGGGCATCTGGCCACAGAAGCTGGATTACAGGCCATTGTGAGTGCCTGGTGTAGGTGCTGGACCCTGAATTCAGGTCCTTTGCAAGAGTAGTGCACATTCTTAACCTCTGAGTCACAACTCCCCAGTCCAAGTCACTGGGTTCTTTGATGATGCATACGTGGTTTGGGAATTGTTTCATTCCAGTTTGATTACCAGTTATACTGGGCATCATTTTCAGAACTTGGTTTATTAGCCTCCTAGAGATGCTGTGATAAAATATCCTGCACTGGGAATTTAAAATAGGGAAGTGTATCTGGCCTAGTTCTGAAGGCTGCTAAAGCCAAGAAGGTTTCAGGGTCATGCTCACAGAAAAGTGTAAGAGAGACTCTTTGCCTTTACTTTGGCTCTGGTGGCTGCCAGCCGTCCTTGGCCAGTGGGTGTTGTTGTGCAGCCGCATGTAAAATGTTAGTGTGGATGTCAAGTTAAAATAAGCAATACAGCAGTCAAAAGTCCCTCACATCTGGAAAAAGAAACATTCTAGAAATATGGGGAAAAGCTAACAACTGTAACAAATGTAAAACTTGTACCCTACTCAACAGAGACCCGTGTTAAACTAAGGCAAAATTCCAGCAAAAAGAATGTGATGTACACAGCTCTTTCTCTATTCTGGAAAAAGAGTTTTCAGGAAGGATGGATTTTGTTTCTTTTCTGTACTGTTGAGTGCTGGGTACCTTAATATCTAATGCTTCCTGGTGAGGGGATCACCACTGCCTTATCTCCCTTCTCCCCAACCAGTGACCTTCTTTACAGCATGGCATTTTATCCTACATTCGTGGCCAAATGAGAGCTTCAAATAATTTAGTCTGCCCTCACCTCAGCCATTGCCTTTTTGTATTATTAATCCTGGAAACACTGGGTTTCCTGAGTCCTGACTGTTTTTCCATCCCTCAACACTCAGATCCTTGAAGTAACTGCGCTCCAAAGTTTTTCAGTTGTGAGTACTCAAGCTCTCAAATTAACTGCTCCCTTTTTTTTCTGCCTCACTTTGGTTCTGTCCTTGGTCTTAAGCCTGAGGCTGCTGCTGGAGGCTCCGCTGTCCCTGCACTCTCAGCTGGCCCTGCCTTGTCCTTCCCTGCCTAGAGGATGTCTCTGGAAGGCATCCTTTTCTTTCCCCCTCTGCTTCAGGCATTTGCAGTTTTACTTATCAGGATGCCTAGAGAACAGGCCTCTCTCTGAATTCATTAACCTTTGACTTCAAAGTGGCCTTGAACCACAATGATCCTAGGACTCCAGGGTAGCCAAAGGATTTCCTCAAGTGTGTTTCATGAAGGATGAGCAATTTAGCACCCAGGTGTTCTCCTGGAATAATTAAGGACAAAGTTGTATTTAGAAGAAAATGTCTACTGCAGTATCCTCAATTTAAATTTGAAGAGACTCTAGGAAGTAGTTTTATTTAAAAATTGGGATACTATAACAATTGTAGTAATAGAATCTATGAGATTATTTAAGATAGCTGTAAAGAGATAGACGGCAGGAAGAGAGGCTTGGTCTGACCTCAGGTGAGGAGGCAAATGTGTGAATGACCAAAATACCTACAGAAGAAGATGGATCTGGTCTATTACAGCTGCAGAAATTATTACCACCCCATAGCCCCTCTCTTCAGGACATGCTGGGCCTGGCCTGGAAGCTGGGAAGTGTAGTCTTTTAGCAGGAAGGTATCAAAACCACCAACATTTAATGTGAATGCACTTTGTGTTGTTCAATTAGATGTGACAACATTGTTTCAGTTAGTCCTGAAGCAATAGAGCCACAGAGTCCTGTTGAAATAGAGAAACAGGGCTTGGAAAGGTGGCTCATGCTTACAATCCCTGGACAAACTGAGGTGGGAAATTGCAACTTCAAGGACAAACTTGGGACATTTGGGGTGACAAAGCTTCCCAAACCAAAGATAAGCACAAAATAGCCTTGTTGACACTCAATTAGGCAGAGAGGATACTTTGTTTCCATTTTATCTCTGTCCCAGCACTGAAAGAAACCCAACATGAAATTTGAGATTCCAGTGTGGGTTTGTTGTTGTTGTTGTTGTTTGTTTTAAACCTATTTCTAACCGCTTGCTTTTCAGATTTGCTTGGAAGCATAGAAGAAATCCTTCCCAGCCTCCCCAAGCACATTCGTGTTTGGGGAATGAAGGATTCTGTTCCACAAGGTGTAGCTTCACTTACAGAAAAGATGAGGCTGGCCTCTGATGAGCCAGTGCCCATAAGCCATCATGTCGCCTCAAGCCTCAAGTCTACTTGCCTCTATATTTTTACCTCTGGAACAACAGGTATACGCGTGCTCTCTCTCTCTCTCTCTCTCTCTCTCTCTCTCTCTCTCTCTCTCTCTCTCTCTCTCTCTGTGTCTGTCTGTCTGTCTGTCTGTGTATGTGTCTGTCTGTGTATGTGTGAGTGTGTATGTGTGTGTGCATCTGTGTCACCAATGCTGGGACTGCACAGACATGCACATACCAATAATTAAAAATATTAAAATCTTAGGTCTGATCTGTAAGATCTCAAACTCAGGACTGACGTCTAACTGAGGTGTCTATTTACATACCAGAGTGGACCTGGTCACCAGGTTCTCCCGGCATCTCTCAGTACCTGTTACAGAGTCATCCTGGCCGGCATACACTGCCCCTTTTCCCTTCCCCCAGCTTTCACACAGAACCTAGCCATTTTTTCTAGGTCTCTTGGTCCTTGGCTCCTCTCTTGCCTCCCTCTCTCTTGTCTTCTTTCTTTGTTTCCCCACCCCTCTTTCTCCTCTCATGGCCTGGTCCAGTCTGGACTCTTCCAGATGCCTCTGCCTACGCTCTCCCTCACAGCTACAATAAACCTTCCCCTCCCCCCCCACTAAATCTAGCAGTGTCATTTTCATTTTTTCTTTTCATTTTTTTTCATTCATGATCCCAGCACTTAGGAGGCAGAGGCAGGCAGTAGTACTCTGAGTTCAAGGCCAGCCCAGTCTACATAAGGAGTTCTAGGCCAAACAGTGAAACATAGTGAGATAGTAAGAGCTTGTCTCAAAAACAAGATTATATTTTCCAGTCATTTGTAACAAATTAATATCTGAGAAATCATGCCTGAAAGACCTATGGTTCTCAGGTCTAGGAACTTTCGAATGCAGGTGGGGGAGTTAATTGCTTTGACTTTAAAAGGTGGTTTGTTTCGATTTTGGCAGATACCCGTGCTCATTGGCCTTAATCTTGTTTGAGATTTCCTTAGGGTGTGAAATCAAAGGATCCTGGAATTTCTGAAGAGGTCAACCCAGTCCCAGAGCTTAGCCAATTTCTTTGACACGATTTTTGCTCTTTCTCTGGTCCTCAGATTCTGGTACCTGATAATGAAGAGAATCATTTAGGTAGTTGCTAATTACCTTCCCTTCACTTTCAAACCCTGGCCAAAAGGCTAACTGAGGTGCCTCTTTAACACATCAAATCAGACCTGGCTGGGGTTCTTCAGCATCTCCCAATTTCTGCCTGTTACAGGGAATGGCTGGCATACCCTGTCCTCTACACTCTCCAGGCCAGGCCCTGGGCTGCCCTTACCCGAGAGGCTCTTTCTTCTAAAGGCAGTCATTTTGGTTCCCTAACCTTTTGCACATTTGCGCTCTCAGCTGCTGCAGCTTGTTCCCCCCTCTCCCTTTCCCTTCCCCATGGGGGGAGGTCACAGCTCTGCCTCATCCAATCTACTCTGGACTCTCCCAGACGGTCCCGTCTCTGCCTACACTCCCCATTCATCTATAATAAGTTTTCTCCTCCATCATACCTAGGAGCAGTCATATTCCTTTCCTTTTTAGTTCTCCTTTTCATCCCTCTTATGTGTTTAAAAACCTGATAATGGATTCTAAAGCAGTTCTTTCTATTCCTGACTTGTGGTGCAGGTGACAACTCTCCTAACTTTCCCAGAATAACTGAGTCTTGTGACTCCCTGGAAGTCTTGAAGGCTTAGTGAATCCCGAGACAGAGACAAAATGAGCTTAAGTAACTCAGCTTTCCTTACTGGGGGGAAGGTTAAATGGTGCTAACCAAAAGAAGATAATGAAACTGCTTGACAATGCACAATTATTCTTTAGCTTTTAGGAAGCCCCAAGAACTGTTAATGACAAACCAGAGAGGCTCTGTGATCAGACTGATGGTTGGGATTTTGTTTCCATGTTTCAGTATTGCTATTACCTATGTGTGTGCCATGCCCTAAGCAAAGCTACTACTACACATGAATTAAAAAAAAACTTACCAGCCAGTAATTTGGTGCATCTTCTCCCTTTTAGTTCTTTAGGAAGCAGACTATATTTTAAAATATGATTAGAATAAATATACTCAAAAATGCTGCTATGTATCAGTTTGTCAGCACAATTTTAGTTAGATATTGGTATATGAAAGAGAATAACTTTAGAAAAGGGGATTTCTTTACATTCCAGCAGGAAGCGCTTAGCCAGTTTGTTGACTCTGTGGTTGTGTTCTTATGACAAGTCAGAGGTGACTTAAAGACAATCTCTACCTGTCCACTTCAATGAGAGCAGACTGGAGCAGATTGTAACAGGCATTTATTTCATCTTCAGGGTCAAAGCTGAGGCATTTTGTGCTGTTGCACACACAATTGGCTGAGAGAGAAAGCACCACTAATTTTACATTTATTACATTACAATTATATAGCAGAGAATTGGAAAAAAGTTGTGGATCTGTGAGAGAAAAGCTCTGTATTTATTTTTTAATTTTGCTTCCAAGGCAGAAAGTGTGGGCATAATCTCTCTGAGCAAAAGTGCTTCTCTATGTCTAGCGAGAACAGGCAGAAAGTGGGCATAACCTCTCTTTAAACAAACATGCTTCTCTATGTTTAGCGAGAACGGGCAACTTAGCAGACACTTAGCACCCACCTGCAAACATTATCTACAAATGGTTCTTGATTCCGCTGCACCCCACCCCTCCACCCACTCCTTTATGATGCAGGCACTTCCTCTTCCAATCATACTTGGCTGATCAGTGTCATAACAGTGGACACTTTCTGACTGAGCCATATGGAATGCAGATTTCATGGTCCTCTCTTACATTGTCAGGAAGCAGAAATGGGTAGTTTCAGGGGACTGTTGGTTGGAGGGAGTGTTGCTTGTGTGTGTGGCAGGTAAGACAAGGTGAAGGATGAAAACAAAAGATAGCCAAGAGAAGTAATGGATTACACAGAAGTCTACAGAAGTTAGGGATGCAACTGGGAGGTCAAGGGGCAGTAAGGAACTCTACCTCAAGTGCTGTGTGGGAGAGGGGCCAATGGATAAAAACTTATTGAAGCCCAGGGGCATTATCCCTTTGATTACTCTGAAGGGATCATGTATGGGATAGTTTAAAAAAAAAAACACTCATGAAGAAGGGTTTCACATGGCCCTTATATTGAACATTGAACTTGTCATGATCAAAACTATGGGTATGGGTCAATGACATGAGAAACACGTAACTGGAGCAGTCTCCTGGTGATAGAAAGTTGTTAGAAGTGGAAAGAGATAACTGGGTTTCCAACAACGTGGATCCTGAGATAACAACCATGTTGAACTAGTTTGCGGTGACACCTATTCCACAACAAAAATGTGCCTGTAGATATGGAAGAAGCCCCATGCATTCTGTCAAGTCAGTATTTAGACACCCCCGTTCCAGACACCCTTGCTTCCCCTTCAGTCCTGTCCAGCTGCTGTGTTGTTATTGTGTATTTGTTCTTTGCCATCGCTTTGGGAATTCCTTCATTGTTTTCTTTTCTTGGTTCCCTACTAACTACAGCCTCAGTTATTTCTTCAGTCTTTCTCCCTCTGCCTGTTCTCTGCAGCATCTTGGCAAGGGACACATGGATGGGAACACTTTTACAAATTTCTATACATTCCCACACACCTTTTCTCCATCCTTACAGATGGAACATTGTTTGTTTGTAGAACTGTATGCTGGACATTCTTTTTGTTCGGGGTTTTGACTTTGGATTTCCTGGGTACACATTGAGAAGTCTTTCATCTTTGTGATCATTGTCTTTGACTCTTCAGCAGTCCCCAGCCTTCTGATGACTTATGCTGGGACTGGTCCTGTTTACTCATTTTCTGGGATGCTAATAGCTGTTTTCAGGCTAGAAATTCATGTCTTACAGTTCTATGTGCTTTTGTAACTAAGGAAAAGAATATCTCTCCTCTTTGATTGTTTGTTTCTGTTATTTTCCTTCTTCCCTCCTACTACTGCAGGTGTTTTGTTCATCGTTCATCTTTGGAGCCTTTCCATTTTAAAGATTGAGCCTTTTAAACTAAGTCATTAATTCCCTGCTTTTTGCTATTATCCTTCTCTCTATTTTTGATTTACTCTCTGAGAGATTTATTTCCCCATCGTGTATTCCTTGACTATTCTATTAGAAACTTATTATTGTACTCTTGATAATTTGTTGTCTAATAGCTTTCAAATTTCTTTATCCTGTCTGTTTTCCCCATCTTTTTTATGTTATGGTTTGCATTGCTTTCCTTTACACTAGATAATTTTCTTAAACGTTGAATTTTCTTTGACTGCCAGTTTATACATAAAAGTTTAGGTAATAAAACCCAAAGCATGCGCTAGCCTTTCTTACCTTTCTCTTACTTCTACAATCACCAGACAGATGGCCAGAATTACTCACTTCCTTCCTGGGCTCTATCTCAATCATCCTTTCAACTCAGACAACATTTGAAGAGTTCCAGTGTCAGGATTAAGAAAAGCTTAAAAGTGTCAAGAACCGTAGAGCCCACCTAAGGTAACCTTTCTCAAGAAAAAGTTCACCAAGATAGATGCAAACGGGCATTCCGACTCTATTAGTTTGAGAAACACCACTGCTGTCTGTTCCAGAGTGTCTGTGCTCCTTGAATCTTAAGCTCTTCAATGTGTTAGCATTTTTCATTAGCATAGTGTGTTAACAAGAGCTTACCAGGTTTGATTTAGTCTCCTGCTTATTTTCTTCATTTAAAGCCAAACCCCATCAACTTTTGAACTTTTTTTATAAGTTCCTATCTCTTGTCTCCTTTATCCAAAAATGTACTTCCAACTTTTCAAGTAAGTAAATGAGTTTATTATACACTAGAAAATAAACTAGTAAGGGTAACAAGCTCAAGAAGTGCATTAAAGTCCCCTGAAAGGTGACAGGAGAATGGGATGTAGTGTTGCTGGCTCTGGACCAGCCTCTCCGTGACAGGCATTTAAGAGCTGGTCTACTGTGGGCAGGGACACTTCATGGGATGGACAGTGTGGTGACGAAGGCATAGAACTTCTCTGTTGCAGAAAAAGCAAGAATATTTGCTCCTCTGGATGAGGAACAGAAAGCTGTTCTTTAGAATTGTGACTAGAGATAGTCTCCCGTCACCTAGTTAGTTTTGAGGAGGAAGTCTGGAGGGATTCTCAGTAGAGGGTGTAAAAGTCCAAGCTATTGGGAGCAGTTACAAAGAATTCTTTTGAAGAAAGACCATGATTTTAAGATAGTGGTGAATATTATCCCAACTCTACATGTGAGGGCAAGTCTAATCCCATTAGTGAAATAGAGCACAAAGTCTGTCAGGATTTTCAGAGCTGGTACAGAGTGAGGCAGGCTTGAGACTTTCTGGAGGGCACTTGAAGTCTCTGTGGACTGTGACCCTACCTTCGATGTCTTCTGTGATCCCCTGTCACCTCGACTTTGTCTCTCTTCCTGCATCCAGGAAACTCCTTGCGTGGCCTCATACGTAGGTAAACACAAATAGCCATTTTCTAAAGCATGTAAGTTGTCCTAAGATAATTTTGGCTCTTCACCTACATTTCATCTTTCTACAAATATGACACTCTACTTCGCTGCCATCAATTTGCATGATTTTTAACATGGACGGAAGTCCTCCAGAGAACTCAGAGTCCCTCAGAGAATGTGTGTGGGTTAATTTTCTTTCTTTTCTTCTCTTCTAGGTCTACCCAAGGCGGCTGTGATTAGTCAATTGCAGGTGTTGAAGGGGTCCTTTGGGCTGTGGGCTTTTGGCTGCACAGCTGATGACATTATTTACATAACCCTCCCTCTGTACCATAGCTCAGGGGCTCTCCTTGGAATTGGTGGGTGTGTTGAGTTGGGTAAGTTTGTTTCTTCTTTTTGATGGGTCATCAAAATGTTTAGTCTGAGCTTATGCTTATTAGAACTTAAAACTATTCATAGAATTCCGAGGAACTGCATATTGCACAAATACATTGTAATATCTGTGACAAGGAGACATTTTTGTAACATAGCACATTCCTAAACTACAAAAGTCAAATCTTGGGCATTTGCTCTTGTGATTTCAGCCCTGTATAGACTCCCTTTTTTTCTTGTGGTTGCTCATTCTCTGGCAGATTAGGCCCAGGATCCCCAGGCAGTCAGTCACAGGGAGTAAACATGTCAGTTGCATAGTTGTTCAGAGCAAGCTCCCCAAACTCAAGGGTCACTTCAGCAGCATTCTGCTGAGCAAAACAAGCCAAAGCTCAGACGAACATGGAGATTGGAACAGTGGGAAAATAGACTTCTTCCAGGCAAGAAGAACAAATTTGCATTACACAGGTAAGTGAGGGGAAGGAATTGGAAAGGCCAGTTTCTTTTCTTCCCATATTCTGTCCCAAACACCAAAGAACTTTTGTGATAGAGTGTATGACTCAGGGGGTTCCATTTGTAGACATGCTGGAGGATGCTTCAGTCACTAGCTCTGAAATAATAGAGCTCATTCATCACCGATTGTGCGTGCCTGGTACACGATTACAGCTTATTCAGAGTGTGGTCGAGATTCACAGGCAATGAGCATCTGTCCTTAAAAGGATCTGTAAGAGTCTGGACAAAGACATACATTCCTGTCACAACTGGATTGTTAGCCGTGAGTGTAGGGTCGTAGCCACTTGTCCACAGACACGGCAAGATGATCATTCATACACACAAATAAAGATCACCTTGCTGGGAATTAAGGAAACTGGAGCACCTGATTTTAGTATAATAAAAAGAAAGGGCATACTGAACAAGCCGCAGGGGAAGGAACTGTCACCATATTGCCCCTTAAGTAACTGCAAGCATCTTATTAGAGGGAAGGAGAAAAGAGAGAGGGGGGAAGGGAGAGAGGGAAGGGGAGGGGAAGAAAAGGGGGAAGGGAGAGAAAGAGAGAGAGACTGACAGAGAGAGAGAAAGAAAGCCTGTCTTTGTGAAAGAGAGAGGTACTTGATCTATGTTTGTTATTGAAGCCCAGTACCAGACCTTCCATGGTGGAACCCCTGCTAGCCAGAGCCCTAAGGACCCCATTGGCACACCAAAATTGTGGTGGACTGAGCTGTAGAAATGCCTTAAGCTGAGTTACTAACTGCCCCAAGCACCTCTTCTTGAACAGCCAAGGGCAGAGTTGGAAGTAAGATTCCATCACTGTGAGGGTCTGTGTGTATGTGTTAGATCTCAGAGCCAGTAAAACATGGGGTAGTTATACGATCAAGTGATTCTACTCATGGATACATGTCCAAGGGAACTGAAAACATGCAAACACACTTGACCATGCACGTGTGTGTTGCCATCAGTGTTGATGGCCAAAAGAAGGAGTAACCCAAATACGTATTACTGATGAATTAACAAATAGAATATTGCATAGCCGTGGATACATTCAACCATAAAGAGGATGAAATACTGATGCAAGTTACAAGATAAACAAGCCCAAATCACATTTTATAGTAAATGAAGGGACCAGGCACAATATGTCACATTAGTCAATAACAAGCAAATTTAAGGGAGATGAACATAATAGATTGCCAAGGGTAAGGGAAGCCGGAAACTGGAATGGCTGCTAAGGTGGTAAAGTTCCTTTGGGGTAATAAAATTAATTAATTAATTAATTCTAATCCCTAGGATTGGATGATGGCACTGACAGCACCCTTGTGACTATATGAAAAACCACTGGGTTGTGTGTGTTAAATTGTGAATTAGATCCCAATTAAAAACAGGACACCATGTTAAAATATGTTATTAAAACTCGACACTATATCCGTTGGTGAACTTTTGTCGGTGGAATTTTAACGTAGCTCCTTAAATCTCTGCTTCGGGGTACGACAGATACAAAGTCTTCAGAACAAACTGCATGCTTTTGTGCAAGGATAAAATGAGTCAATATCACTCATCTCTGAGAAGAAAGATGGATGGCTCTCCCAGTGCTTGTGGAAGTAGACATGTACTTCCAATGACTGTGGTACTATACCTGTACTTCCAATGCTTGGGGCAGTCTACATGGACTTCTACACTTGGGTAGTATACATGAAATTCTACACTTGCATACATGGACTTCTACACCTGTGGTAGTATGCATAAACTTCCAATGGTTGTGGTAGTATGCGTGTATTTCCAGTGCTAGTGGCAGTGTAAATGTAATTCTTACTGATTTTGAAGGTGGTTCCATTCCACAAACTGCAAAATACACATCTGCAGTCAGAACTCATAGCTACTGCATGACTACACTAAAAGATTTCTGGGCTGTAAAGGTGAAATTTCAAATCAACTTGCTAGCAATCACTGAGGATGAATTATCAAAACTATGGAAGTGAGTGAACCTGTTAAGACAACAGAATCATTTGTGCTTCATGGTAGTTACTGCCTATTTTTACCTCTTCCCATAGGTGCCACGTGTGTGTTAAAGAAGAAATTCTCTGCGAGCCAGTTTTGGAATGATTGCAAGAAGTACAACGTGACTGTGTTTCAGTACATTGGAGAACTTTGCCGTTATCTGTGCAAACAGCCTCAGGTAAGAGAAACCAGGTGCTGAGGATTTCAAATGGAGAATGCGCTGGGGAGCGGGATAGGAAGCAGTTTTGGTTTCTTTGCTTTCACTCCACAGTCCTCCAGAACATAATTTATCAAAGACCCAGAGGTGCTTACAGTGTACAAAATAAAATAAATATGAAAGTCCCGGAAAATAAGAGACAGGCTAGCCAGTAAAGTGTTAATTGTGTGCTTTGTTCTGTAGCAGGACAGGACAGATCCATATGCTAGCATACTGCAAGTCCAGGATAATTCAATTTTATTATGAAATTTATTATGAAATTAGATGCATATGATGCTTACAGAAAAATAACTCCAAGCTTAAAATTGGCAATGCTTTAACTCTGGACTTTTAAAATAGCAATTGTACTTTACTCTTTTTTGAATAAATGATTATATTGGGCATAGTCAGAAACTTTATTTGTATTCATCCACCAACCTCCAAAGCAGTGGATCTGACATCCTTTTGATCAGCTGTCACTGCATGAGAAATAGGTCAGCGTAGAAATTTGTCAAAGCCTGGAGTGTGTCTTTGTGGCTTATTTGCTTTTTCTGTCCTTGCCTTTGTTCTGGTCTCATTTATCTTTCCAAATACTTTTTAAAAAGAAAGAAAAAAGGAGGAAAAAAAGGCTTTCTGACTTCCTAAACACTCTTGACAGCAAAGATGTGATTTTTTTTCTTTAATCAAATCAGCATCAACCCCTTCCAGAGAAATTATGAAGGACAGACAGTGGAGCCGCAACTGAGCCTCACTCAGCATGTCTGCCCAGGACGGTGGGGCATCTCCTCTGTTTTTACTCGTTAAAATATTAACACTACTTCCATTAATTATCTACAATGCTGTTGAGACGAGGCAGGGAGCCACAAATAAAACGTTTTAAGTATGTAGGATTGCACGGGTCAGATGAACACAGAAAAGAATGTGGATTTGGATAGCCTGATCTACAAGATGCTTTTATTGGTGAGTTTGGGGAGACTTCCTGTCTACCCCACCTCCTCCTTTTGTTAGAAACTATCTAATTCTTTTATTAGCAAATCTGGATTTATTTAAAGAACGTGTGGTTTCATTATCCCTTCTTATCATTATTTTTTAAATAAAAATATGTACATGAGGTTTCAAGCCATGACCTATGGGATTTTCAGTTTTGCCCCCATTCTGTAAACCGACCTAACTTCCCGCCTGTACTAGTTCAGTTTGTTATTGCAGTGCTTGCAAGGAAAGCCAACTGTCAGAACACATGATTGTGCTTAAAGATACATTGCTGTGTGCTAGCCATATGCATGCATGCATGATTATCATTAGGTTTTAGAACCAAAAGGTCTTCCCTAGAATCAGAGTGGAAGGACCAAATTTCCTACCATCTGCTGTTTGTGCTTTAGATGATCATTCCAGGGTGGAACCCTGCTTCCTGCAAAAAAACAAAAACAAAACCAAAAAAACCAGTTTGCCATGCTGAGCTGTAGGCAGTAGTTAATTGGTTTTGTATTCAATACTTCAGCCTCTACATGTAGCAACAAACATTCTCATTTCCTTAAAACATAAAGTTACCATAGAGTTTTCTGCATTTAAAGAGAAACTATGGAGTTTCAGTTTTTCTAGGCAACTGAAGAGAGTCTTCGGGCCAGTTGCAGTAGGGTTTCTCAGAGTTGGATGGAGTCCATGTTCTGGAAGAAAGAGACTGCTTCGGAATTAGTGATCTGTAGTAGGTAACTTCCCTTCAGCTCCTGACGCACCAGACAGTAGGTTAACGAAGAGGTCTTCAAAGAAAATTAAAGCTTCAAGGTTGGTGTGACTCCTTCATGGATGTCATCACACCAGTCTGGTTCTTTTCACGGAAACCCAAATGAGCATGTCTGCTGAGGACTAAGCCCATGGGATATCTGCGAGGGAAGTTCTCACTGTGTCAGAAATCTGGGTAACCTTTATAAGGGACTTTAAATGGCTGAAGAGTAAGCAAGCATTTTATGTGGTTTGGATAATGACTTTATCTATCTATCTATCTATCTATCTATCTATCTATCTATCTATCTATCTATCTATCTGTCTGTCTATCCATCTGTATATCTATCTGTCTATCTATCCATCTGTATATCTATCTATCTATCTATCTATCTATCTATCTATCTATCTATCTATCTATCTATCTATCTGTATATCTATCTATCCATCTGTATATCTATCTGTCTATATATCCATCTGTATATCTATCTATCCATCTATCTATCATCTGTCTATCCATCTATTTGTCCATCTATCTATCATCTATCTATCTATCCATCATCTGTATATCTATCTATCAATCATCTATCTCTCAATCTCTCATTCTTTCTATGTGTGTGTGTGACTATATAAATACTTGACAGTAAATTTGTAAAAGATTCTGTTCACCTTTTCAGAAATCTTAAGAGAAAATTATTTAAAAGCACACGTGTGCATGCTCCCATACACACACTTACTTTAGAACACAAACACTTTCGTGAGTAATCTAATTACTTTAAACAGTATAGCATTGATCCTTAATTTCTCACGTGTTCTCATAAGACAGCATTTTCCCACGTAACTGACAGTGCAGTGACTTTATAAAACTTTAATTCAGCCGACCCCTTGAATGTTCTAGTTATCTGACTTGACGGTGCACATGAAATACACTGTAAGCATTATCGACACTCAAGAGTAAATCTCCATTTAGTCATACACAACATACCCCATTTTCTAGACCCTTTCATTCCTTTCTGCTCTTCATTCATTGCTCTGTCTGTGATACTCTACCTTCTTATGTTGGGAGCATCCTTTGTGTTCCATCTAGTTCCATCCTTTAGTTCCACTCTACTAAAGATACATGTTTAGTTTTACATATCTTTATAAACATTTTTCATCCAAGTGAATGTGTGTGTTCATGTGTGAGTATGCTACATGTGTGTAGGTATTCTCAGAACCCTGGGAGCTGAAGTTACAGGTGGTTGTGAGCCTGTCACAGGTGCTGGGACCTGAACTCAGTTCCTCTGCAACGAAACTGAGATGTCCATCAAGAGCAGCAATGCTCTTAGCCACTGACTCATCTCTCAGTTCCAGCTCATGTTTAGTCTTTAGTTTTCTGAAGATATGTTTCATTTTTAAAGTTTTAAACAATATGTTCATAGAATATGAAATAGACAAAAATATTTCCACAGCGTAAGAATGATCTCTCTCTGTGTCTCTGTCTGTCTCTATTGCTCTCTCTCCTCTCTCTGTCTCCCTTTCTCTTTTTGTTTCTTCTCACTTTATCAGAAGATGTTCAAGTACCATCCTTATATTTATTATTTTTCAATTTTTTGACGTTGAGTACATAGCTCAATAGTCTCCCATCCCTTTTAGAGACTGCTGTTAAATTTAATGGTTTTTGCTTTGTTTTCTTACTGTTCTGCAGTTATAGACATTTTTCGCTGGGACAGTTTTCATGGCAGCCCATACATCTTAGACGTCCTTTCATAGGCTTCATCCTATAAAAATCGATGCTTTAATAATATTTCAGAATGCCATCAAAATCTAATTACAGATGTATGGTACTTGGGAGCCAAAGGTTCAGATTCTAAGATGACTGGGAAGAGATCAAACCATTTTCTTGAGGCACTTCTAAAAATTGATGTGTTTTCTCTTAAGTCATTTATCTGATAACTCAGGAGTTTACTGCTCTTGTTCAGAATCAGTGTTAGAGAATCACAATCAGGACAGGGTGCTTGCCTAACCTAAAATGAACTGCCATTAAATCCTCCTGTTTCACTAACATTTCAACCCCAACTGATTTCTCTATATCTGGAATTCAAAGAGTAACTTCCCTTGCATCTAGGCAATAAGGAGCAAGCAAGGGGAGACAGCCAGGCAAGCTTTATAGCTCCCTCATTCTCGGGATTTCTTGACACCGAGGAGCATTGGTTGGCTCCCCCATATAGGCTTGTGTATCGACCTCACCAATTCTTAGTCATATCTTTTTACCTGTTTACCTTTTGGGCTCCCAATCACTTCTCGTTCCTTTCTATTTATTCTTGAGCATTCATAGATTAAAACATTTTATTTAAAACCCTTTGGTGGTGCTTAGAGAAGAGGTTGAAACATACTGTGATCAATTGATCATATGTTACCCAGAAGTAGTTCTGAGCAAATCATCAATTTACTATGATTACAATGATAATATGGCCTTAATTGAACTTAAATGTGCATTAGCCACAATAATTGAAATTTTCTTGAACATGGAACAAAATACATTTCTTCTTTAACTCAAAATACAAAAAAGTGTGTGAAGATTGTGCATTCTAAACTATGAGTTACATCCCATTGTCTCATTTAAGTTAACTATTTCATTGGTTTTAAGGGTTTAATTTACTGTTATCTCCTATGTTGGTCTATAGCCTTTAATAGCCTTTAATATATATGTGTGTGTGTGTGTGCGCGCGTGTGTGCGTATATATGTACAAGATCCACTCTATCTTTAAAAGAGTTATAAATAAGCAGAATCAGAGTGGAAGTCAATATCAACATTATACAGGTAATAAATGATAGGACTAGGAAATAAACTTAAATATTTCATAATCCTTTAAAGTTTTACACATCCTTCTAAGTATCTACCCTCCCAAAAAGGGTCTTTGTAATTTATAATTTGGAAAGAACACCCCCTCCCACATTTGAAAAGGAACCAGACATAACCCAGCATTATTTGTTAGTTACTGGATGTGTTTCTCCAACAGAACTCTGTGACTTTCTTGTTGTGTTTGCGTCTCTTCCCCTATTGAGCATGCCCTGTTTACTTTTAGGACAGTTGCCATATAAATAGCAGGAATAAAAGAGAGAGAGGGAAACGAGTTATTTACCAGTAAAATCTTTTCTTCTAACAGAGAGAAGGGGAAAGGGACCATCAGGTGCGTTTGGCAGTTGGAAACGGTATGAGCAGTGATGTGTGGAGACAGTTTTTGGACAGATTTGGAGATATTAAAATGTGTGAATTCTACGGTGCTACAGAAGGAAACATCTGCTTCATGAACCACACAGGGAAGATTGGGTCAGTCGGGAGGACAAACTTCTTTTACAAGGTAAACACAGCGCTTTCTCTATAGGAAATACGTTGCATTCTACAAACTCTTGTCTGGAGCTTAAACTTCTACCTTGTGCACATTTTTTATCATGGTTTTGAAGCTGAGGTAAACACCTGCAAAGGTGGCTGTGGGTGAGCCGCAATGCTGTGGGTTCTGCAGACTCCAGTCATCTGCCATGCGCTCCCTCCATTTATTTTTGCTGAGTTTTCAAGGTCAATATTTAAGAGTAAAGCACAAGTCCTGGGCAAGACTCTTTTCATTCCTCTCGAGTTTTTTTCTCCCACTACTTCTTACCTCTGATCATTTTTACCATGTGAGTTATAAAAACTCCTAGTACACAGCAATAATATTTTTTTTAAGAATGAAAATTAAAGCAAGGTCTGGAGACTGCATGAAACGTTTAGGACACAGAACGTGAGTACCATGTCAGGCAGCTCCTGGTGGTACTAACTCCAGCTCTGTGGGATCTGATGCCCTCTCCTGTCTGCTTCGGACATCTGCACACAAACACATACACATACACATTCACAGAAAAAAAGATAATTTTAAAAATTCTTAAGAAAGGTGAAATTTTTGTTAAAACAACCTTAAAATTTGTTTTAAAAAAAAAACACCTCAAGGAGAAATAAACAAAATTGCAATGATGTAGGGTATTTGAATAATGCAATAAACAAGCTGATTAAACTAAGTGATATTTGTGGGGCCTGTATCTATTAAATGTTCAATACCCTTTCTTTTCAAGCACTTGGGAAACATTAAAAGAAATTACCAGACCACTTAGGAAATTAAGAAAAATTGTGATCATATGAAGACCCCAAGCATGTAATGAAGATGACTTATGTTTTACATTGCTGGCTCAGCTTCATTCTAGTTTCCTCCTGAGAGACCTCTGTGATGTCAGTAATACAAGACATCACATTGTCTCCATTTGTTTTTGAGAAATACTGATTTTTCAATTCATTTTAGCTCAGTCTTTCATAGTATTTTTTAAGTTATTCAGGACTATATGGGTTCTACCCTGTCTTTTTACCATTTCAGCTACATGCTGCCTGCTTATAGTACAAATAATAAAAACATCAAAATAAAACTTATTATTACATAAGTAGGCAAGGAGATTTTTAAGTATGTCTCTTAAAACTTCAAACCTTGCCAGGCATGGTGGCACTTGCCTTTAATCTGAGCATTTGGGCACAGAGGGAGGAGGATCTCTGTGATTTTGAGGGCAGCCCTGCTCTATATAGGGAGTTCCAGGATGGTCAGAGTCCTGTAAAGAGAACTTCTCTCAAAACAAGCAAACATACAAAGAAAAACAAAACCTTGTGAGCTTACTGTTTCGAGGGGAATCAGCTTCTAGCTAGAAAGATAAGGTTATGAGTGAAGGAGAAAGCAGTTAGCAGTGTGGGGTTCTGTAACCCCAATATGTTTATAGCCATAATCCATGCCCTTTGAAGAGATGGCATCCAATAAATTTGCCCGATGTAAACAAAATATAACTCTGTAAACAATATATGTATGAAACAAAGCAAAGTTATGAGCAGCTATCACTTTTCCAATGCTAATCTGGAGAAACAATTTCTGTTGTTGGTGTTGTTATGGATCTAGTATATTTTATTTAAAATGCTTTTCAGTGACAGGATTTCATGTTTTGCAGTTGTTGAGATTTTAGAGTCCTTACATGTATAATATTTGATTTGGGGAATGGAACACTAGTCTGCATATATAAATTTACCTGCTTCACATATACCCTATACGTGCAGCCTAAAAATAACTCGGTACAATAGCTTTAGTGGGCTTGCATTTTTTCTTTTTTTATTGATTTTATTGAGTTATACATTTTTCTTTGCTCCCCTTCCTTCCTTCCCCTTCCCCTTCAACCTTCTCCCATGGTCCCCAGGCTCCCAATTGACTCAGGAGATCTTGTCTTTTTCTACTTCCCATGTAGATTAGATCCATGTATGTCTCTCTTAGAATCCTCATTGTTGTCTAGGTTCTCTGGGATTGTGATTTATAGGCTAGTTTTCTTTGCTTTATGTTTAAAAAACACTTTTGAGTGAGTACATATTATATTTGTCTTTCTGGGTCTGGGTTACCTCACTCAATACGATGTTTTCTAGCTCCATCCATTTTCCTGAAAATTTCAAGATGTCGTTATTTTTTTCTTCTGTGAAGTACTCCATTGTATAAATGTACCACATTTTCCTTATCCATTCTTTGGTCAAGGGGCATTAAGATTGTTTCCAGGTTCTGGCTATGACAAACAAAGCTGCTATGAACATAGTTGAGCACAACCCCACATAAGACAGAGGTCTGATCTCCAAAATATAAAAGAACTCAAGAAAATTGGTCATCAAAAGAACAAATAACCCAATAAGAAAATGGAGTACAGACCTAAACAGAGAACTCTCAAAAGAGGAATCTAAAATGGCTGAAAGACACTTAAGGAAATGGTCGACATCTCTAGTCATCAGAGAAATGCAAATCAAAACAATTCTGAGATTCCATCTTACACCTGTAAGAATGGCCACAATTTTTTTTCATAGACTCAGGAAAAGATCATAACAGTTTTCTCTTTAAAACATCAGAGCTCTGATAAGAGGAGGTCTCAGGGGCAGCATAGATCAACAAAGGAATTAGAAATGAAGCAAGTTCATCTCAAATAAATAAATGAAGAAAAATAAACATGTAAGAGAAGTTAATATCACATAAAAAGTTTAAAAACAAAACATTGTAAACATTGTTGGACAGAAGGTAAACAGTATTAAAGATTTGTGCACACAAGTAAAAAGATAACTCTTAAATGTAAACAGTTCTGGCTTGTGCATAACTGTTCTTGCAGAAAAGAAATGGTCACAGAGAAAAATAATTCTTTCAACTATATTATTAATAATTAGTATAGTTATACTAAAAATAATTATAACCATACTAAAATTAATTCTCTTAACTATACTAGAAGAAAATGCTCATGAAGATTGAATCTTTAGCCAAAGAGTGCACTATGTTCCAGGAAATGAAGTATGGTGCAGAATAACAAACAGGAAAAGACACACTAGTGAAATGAATGAATGAAATGTAAAGAACCAGGTGATGCTGAGGCATTAAAAAAAAGATAAGATGTATAAAACATAGCTTGGTTGACAACAGAACATGGTGTAGGAAGCTCTCAAATACTCAAACAGAACGCCAAAGGCCAGACCAAAAAAAGAAATACCTTCATCTAGGGATTTTAGTATAGGTTAAATTGCTCTCCCAGTATAAGACCAACAAAGGAATTTTCTAAAAGTTTTACAGACAAATAGAGAATAAAATATATGTATGCTATAAGAATGTTGTACTTCTCTGAGAAAATGAATCGAATGGAAACATCTGGTAAGACTGAAAATAAAACAAAACTTAGAAGATGTCACCTTCGATTTAAAAAGTTCGATGGCCAGTATTAAATCAATTTAAACACAGAAAATTAAACAGATCTACTTTATGCCTCTATATGGAATGAAAACAAAATCTGAAAATATAAAATGTGTGTATTACCAGCATATACAAGAGAGAGCAAAGAGGAAGTTTAGATGGTCTTCCTTCCACAGCAGTAAATCCAATGATATACTAATGAAGATAAAGTGTGGGGTTGTTAAAATGTCTGTTTCCTAACATTTTTACAAGCTGCTTAATCATCTTAAATGTAATCACCTCTCTACCACGAGCAAAGTTCACCAAATGCAAAGTCAGAGCACAGTCACCATAAGACTTCCTGCATTTCTGACATCACCAGCAATTCCAGGAGCCTCCAGGACCACCCTTGGGATTGAAGCTGACACGGAATCAGCTGGCTGAAAGCTGATACACTCCAGGTGACAGTTTATCACAACTCAAGGACAGTCTAAATCCAGCCAAGGGGAACAGCTCACGGGCAGAACCCAGGAGAGTATCAAGGGCAAGTCTTTGAATCTTCTAGACTCAGAACAGCTCTTCAGTCCACAAGACTGACCTCCATTTCCTCCGGCCCTTGGGATACAGCAGCTGTGTGACCCAAAGTCCAGCCACACTGTTGTTGGCATGGCTTAGAGACACCATTTAAAAACCCCATTGCTACTATCTGGTTGGCCTAAACATCTGAGACAAATGAGCGCATTTGTAACAAGAGCAACATTGCAAGCTCCTGGAGACAATGAATAAGAAGTTGAGGGTGGGACCAGACATCATTTTCAAGGCAAACTTCTCAGACACAGAGACAGATAGCCCAGTTCCAGCGTCTGCTCTGCTGCTCTTGGACTTCATAACCTGGGCACTTTTCTCTGGGTAAAAGGTTCCTCATGTATTAATTGAGGAAAGGACTTTTGGGTTCCTTAACAATATAGCCATTTATGCATCTGTATTTAGAAAGGCATGTAGGTGTAGCAGGGACTTCCAGAGCCATTGTACAATCATGTAATCATCTAATCATTTGGAGGAAAACATTTAGCAGTATTGTTGTGAGCAGGACCTCACACAGCTGTGCTCTGCACATGTACACAGAGACACATGCCTATGACTTGATGTGAGACTTAAAGTGTGGTGACTATTCTTATTTGCCTTACTTATAGCACAGCCATTGCTGTAATCTCACCGGAGCCTCAAAGACAGAGAAGGGAGCCACTTCTAGCTGAACACTGATGCTTTGATCCTGCCTACTTTTCAAAGTTCTGCCATCAGTTCCTATTCATTTCATAATAGACACACTTGGAGTATAACTCATTCTGAAATGATTCTCACCAATGTACACTGTTACAAAATTAATTGAAAAGAAATAACAACAAAACTGATATCTGAAGTGGTGGGGAAAGTGTTTCAAAATATGAAATAACTGAATAGGATAAGTAATGTGAAGGGCTCTCTTTTTTTCTGTTGCATATAGGCTAGACTGAACATCTGGAATCTGTCCACCAGCTGTTAGGCAAGTGTAACAATACCATGTTATCAAAGTGACAAATGCCAGCATGATATAAATGCACGTTGATCTTTATGTAAAAAAAGAATGGTATATTTTCATTGCAGCCTCTTGGATTGGCCCTGGTCTTCAAATTGGATGACATTAGTCACCCCCACACACAGTGTCCCCACACTTAAAAGAGAGCTCTTAAGAGTTCTCAGATTTTAGCACTGTATTTGGCTTACACTAAGTGCTTAATTGACATTAGATGCTATCATTTAAACTGAATTAAAATGATGAATTTTGGGGTAGTGAGAGAACTCATTAGATAAAAGTGTCTATCCTGGGCATCAGATGGCAGAGAGAAAAAACCAACTCCCAAAAGTTGTCCCCTGACACACACACACACAGACACACACACACACACAGACACACCACACAATGGCACACATGTACCCATACACATATATAAACATGCACACACAGTAAATAACTATAATTTAAACAACTATTGGATGGTGAATTGTGGATCTGATTACATGCTGTTTTTTTACTAAGATTAAATACCACATATAGTTTTATTTATACTTAGATATTAATATCATATTTATCTTAGTTATGTCATTTTTGTTGTTGTTATTGTTTGTTTTTCAAGATAGGGTTTCTCTGTAGCTTTGTAGCCTGTCCTGGAACTAACTCTTGTAGGCCAGGCTGGCCTCGAACTCACAGAGATCCACCTGCCTCTGCCTCCTGAGTGCTGGGATTAAAAGCGTGCGCCACCACTCCCCGGCTTCTATTTATTTTTTAAATTTACTTGTTCTTGTTGTGCATTTTTAATCTTCACCCCCTTTCCTCCCTCCTCATATATCTGCCCTTGTAATTTTTATCTTACTTCATTTCACCACCTCCATGTTAAATCTGTTTGCTAGTTCCATTAATAAGGTTACATGTTTAAATGGCCAATAAGATGAGGAAGCTGGACTGAACAATTTTTAGTTCACTGTCAGGTCAGTCTTGATAGAAAGGATGTGTCAGCAAGACATTGTAACTTAGCCATCATAGGGTGGGGCAGCTGGAACTGCCTGGAGATGGACGAGATGGACACCCAGTTTGCCTGGTTTTTAAGTGAGTAGGACCTTCTACCGAACACATCTTCTCAGGCCACAAAGATGGGCAGACTCCTGCATGTTAGTCTAGAGGAATTAACTCAAAAGGCCGAGAGGAAAGCCAAACAGTTGTGTTTAGGCAGTTGGTCACTTTTCTGGAGGCTTTGAGGAAAACACCACCAACAAAAATCCTGATAATTCAGAGCTCGTATCTTAGTTCTGTTTAAAACTTCCCTTTAGAGAAGATGTTTTCAAAGACTTAGAAACAGGTCCTCCTGCCTGTGGTAAGAGGAATGAGGAAAACAGGACTGGGTACCTTCTGTCGCTTGCTTTCATTCCCTTGTGGGCAAAACCTAGCAGTGCTGAGGTGAAACAAGGCAGAAAGGAAGCAAAATGAACGCCAAGTAGAGAGGCCTGCATTGCCTTCCACTTCAGTTTTCAAATCTCTGGTTTTTTTTCTTTTTTTGTGAGTTAAATTTTCTTATTTCAGTTGACCATAGAGTCTACTGTCAGTTCCTGTGGTTGCACAAATAGCCAAATGTTCATGTGTTTTTCCTTTGTTTTGGGTTCGCAGCTCTTTTTTGCTTTTGAGTTGATAAAATATGACTTTCAAAAAGATGAACCAATGAGGAACAAGCAAGGCTGGTGCCACCGTGTGAGAGAAGGTAAGACGGGTTATGAAGATGCCCTTTTAATCAAAGAACCTGAATCCACACATAACTGGTGCTGAGGGCAGGAAAGGAAGAACCACAGTACAGAATGTGATAAACCCTGGATTGTAGTGCAGGTGGACTGGTTTAACTGCTGGATGTTGGGCCCTAATTAGTTTGTTTAAGTGACCAATTGCTAAATGGTTAAGCGGCATCTCTTTGGCTTTTATTGATCTGTATGTACATATCTAGTTTGCAATCTGTTGTTTTAATTTTGGCACAGTCACCGTGCCTTAACCTAATGCTATTTCAGCCAGCAATTGCGACTTTGCAGTTATGGATCTGCATCTCTAGCAGCAGCCCAGCTCCTCAGGCTGCGGCCTGGCAGGAATTCTGTTCCCACAGGCACAGGCCCTGTCACTGCCACTAAAAGCAGCTTTAACTAAATCTCTATGATTCTATTTATAAATAAGACTCAAGATTCAAAGGCTGGGGTGAAAACCTGCCAGCTCAGAGAGGGAAAGGAGTATCAACTAGCTAACCCTCTCTCCTTGCTGTCTTTCACTCCACCAAACTAGAAAAAGCCGTACTCCAGATCCCTACCTACTACTTCCTGTGTCTCTCTCTGTCTCCCAGATGCCTTTTGATGCTCTATGATTTTTGTCAACTAGTTGCTAACTCAGCCTCCTGATCCAAGGTTAATTGTATTTAGTCAATGCAAATGCAAACTCGGGGTTCACAGTGTGATCAATATTCCCCAACAGTAAGCACGGCAAATGTCTGTATCACATATTACCAATAATATTAAATTAATTTGTTGTCCTAGATACAAGGAGAAGTCGAGAAGTCCGGCCACCTTTGATTTAAATTTGGGTTTTGACACTTAGAAAACATGAAACTGTGGTCAGATAAACTGATCTGAGACTCATTTCCTTCTTATGTAAATCAGAGGTGACATTATTTTATTTCACGAGCTTCATGTTAACAATTAAATGTTGTAAATAAATCTTCGTGGCTTCTTGCCTTCTTCTCCATTTTACTCCTCTCCCAAGGTAGACTATATAAAAGTTTCAGTTTAGAAATTTGGATGAAAACGAAGATCTCGATTACCTCTATATCAACATTGAAAATAGACTATATATGTGTGCACTTAGCATTGGTTAGAGATACTATCCACGTAAATATGACCCAAATTCCAGTATGAGGCATTGCCCATGCTGCCTTGTACTACATGAGAGGTGACTTCCTAGATCTTGACTTCAGTGAGATAAGGCAAGTTGTAAACCCGCTTTGCTGTTGTTCTTGTTGTTCTGTTTCTCTTACTGGTACTGGAAATATTGCAAAAGAAACTATTATTTATTTAAAAAATAATCTCCCAAGCCTCTGCATATCAGATCAGATGACATTGCTCTTACAGAGGACCTGAGTTCAATTCCCAGCACCCGTGTCACCTAGCTGACAACTGTCTATAACTCCAGTCCCTGGAGATCTGAGTCTTTGGATTGTGAGGGCATCTGTACTCAGTTGCATTGGTACACATACACATACACACACACACACACACACACACACACACACACACACAGACATACATACACAGACACACACAGACATGCACACACAGACACACACCCAGAGACATACACATACATACACACACACAGCTATGCACCCCCCCCCCACACACACTTAATAAAAATAAAATAAACATTTTCAAAAAATTTTAATTCAACTCCAGACACTGTTCAAGAGAAAAAGGTCAACTTTGGAAGATTTAGAGAACTTGAGATCTTTTATAACATGTTTGCTCATAATCACCATGAGATCTGAAACTGGAACTTGAACCTTGGAATCGTGTTTATGTAATTTCAGCATTTCTAAAACTAGTGACTGTCTCCACTTTAGAGTCCTCATGATGAGCTATTGCATTTTATTTTGTATTGTAGCCTGTGTCTTCATTATGTGAATTGTGAGGAAGAGTTTTTTTTTTAATTCTGGAATATTAAATGTAGCTTGACAGACTACACAATGTATATGAGGCTTTGGAGGAATATGGACCTTGTCCTAAAATGCATACCCCAACTTCTATGTGTATGGCTGTATGACACTGGGCAAATTACTTTGTCTGCCTCCCTTTCTGCATCGATAAAATCCAAATGTAGCCAAGACCTTTCTTAGAGGTTTGTGATGAGAATAGGGTTGATAGATGGGCTATGTTCTGAGAACAGTGACGCTAGGATAAAGTGTGCCATGTGACTGTGGTGATGATGTCAGTAGGGGTGGTGCTAGTGGGGTTGGAAAGGATGAGAAAGAATCAGTGGGGCGCTGTGGGAGCAGAGCATGCATCTTTGTCCAGAGAGGTAAACTGCAGCCCTTGCTAAGAGCCCTGTGAATACTCCTCCCACCTCTGCAGCTAATCCAGGAGGTAAACAGTGGCCTCGGAGGCGGCTGCTGTGAAAGCCCCTTTCCTTTATTCTAAATGTAATCCTGTCTTGCAGACCATCAAGCACAACCTTGATTAAATGGGCTTGACTAGGATGATGATTTCAGACAAGTGTCTAAGCGTGAGTGGCACTCATGAGTGTCATGAGATGGGAGATCTTTCTAATGCCCTCCATTTCCCTGTCAAGTGTTTCCAGAAAAACATCCTATTACTATGTTAACTGGATCAGCCTCCATTACAGATTCTTTCATCCAAAATTGCAAAAGCTTCGTTGTGAGTTCGACATCCATTTCTTTTTCTGATTTTGACAGCTGACTTCATTCCTCTGGACATTCATTTTTTTATTTGTTTGTTTTTCTATGAAATAAGAATTGTTAATACTAGTTTCAAACAATTGCTAATCAAATTAAATGCAATTACAATTGCAGAGCAGGCATGGTCCCTAATATGTACTGCTATTATCAGCTTATTAGAAATATTGAGTTACTTGTTCTTAGTATTACCAGAGTCAAATATCTGTGCAATTCCAAGAGACATTACCCTTAGTCTGTCAACCCAGAGTATAAAAGAAATTTAATTCACATTTCCTTTGCATACAATTCTTTTGCCATTGATTTTTGCAAAGCTGTCTGTAAAACAATATTCTAGATGTAGGCATCAAGAATAAATGCCATTAAGTGGCATGGCAACAAACACAAAGGGAAATAAGAGCCTACAGTAGCTGGGCCTGTCTGCTATAACTAGGTACATGTGCACTGTCTGTTAAGATACTTGTCAGATCAGATGGCTGGTTTCTTGCAGGAGAACCTGGACTTCTCATCTCTCGTGTCAATACGAAGAACCCTTTCTTTGGCTACGCTGGCTCTTACAGGCACACGAAAAGCAAGCTGCTTTTTGACGTTTTTAAGAAGGGAGATGTTTACTTCAATACAGGAGACCTAATGGTCCAAGATCACGAGAACTTCCTTTATTTTTGGGACCGTATTGGAGACACTTTCAGGTAGGAATGGCGCTGGATGCCCAGCTGGCCCTCTGCCTGTGAACCCGTCTTCTGTGGAAAGCAGAGACGCTGCTGCTGTGATTTCAGGACACACAGGGTCCTTTCATTTCCATGATGATTCCCTGCTCAAAGATTCACTCACCATCCGTTTCTAATGTCAAACTCCATAAGTGTTTTTAAAAACTAATTAGTAGTCTGTACCCAATCAGAAGGATACAAAAGCAGAAGTGACATGAGAAGCTAGTATTAGGGTAAAAAAGAAGTGCTGCGTGAAGTTGCAAGTTAGGATTAAACAGAAGAGCCATAAGGTCATTCATTCATTCATTTCTTATCTCTTATTTAGTGTTGGGGGGGAGAGTACGTGACACACATGCATGTGGCTTTGGGGAGTTGTTTCTCTTCTCCCACCTGTCTATTCACCAGACTGAACTCTGGTTTGATGACAAGGGTCTCCATTCATTGAGCCCTCTCACCAGTCCTAAGATTATTTATGATGTAATGAAAATATTTTGAAACTGAGACTGCTCCCTCCTTTTAACACTTTATTTTCTAATTTCTCAAACTTGTCTTAGCCTACCTAAAAGTTTATTTTACTTTGTTATTCAGTGACTATAGAACTAGTCAAGAGCATAGAGTAAGTATTTAACAAGGGCTTTATGAGTAGACAAATAGGGAATAAATTAGTAGTCAAATTCTCACCTTATAGAATCGTCTTCACTAAATAACAGAATTGAAGGAATCAGTACCTAGAGATTAAAGCGGGTTAAGATACTGAGGTAAGTGTAGTATTTCTTTCGATTTCTACTACCAAAGGTAAAGTTTTAAACTTAATTTTTACTATTGCACAAATAGTGATTTTGTACTAATATACCATCCTTATCATCATTTATTTTTATGATTCTATTAAAAATATTTAACAACAATTTATACCAATAAAACTCTAAGTTATTTTAACCAAACCACAGCTGCTGCTGTTATTGAACTCTGAACAAAATGCCTTTGTAGACATGGCTTTCGCTTGGCAACTAGTTATTTTTGGCCACTAGGTGCTTCACAGAGCCAAACTCAAGTCACAAAAACTGCAAGTGGGAGTCAGCTCTTCAAATACTTACAGTCTCACTCAGATCTGTCCGTCTTTTAGGTGGAAAGGAGAAAATGTTGCGACCACAGAGGTCGCTGATGTGATCGGGAGGTTGGACTTCATACAGGAAGCAAATGTGTATGGTGTGCCTGTACCAGGTATGTGGATGTTGACGACTTTGAGATTTGTAGAAGAGAATGTGCATGTCCACTTTAGGTTCTATTACTTTCTTATTCAATATGTGAAATTCTATATCTTAAAATTAATAGTTTACAAGTTCTCATCTTGCCTTGGCAAACAAAGCTCTTGGTTAAGAAACTTGACAGACACATTAGAGGAAAGGTACAGATGAACTTTCACGTTCTGTATGTTTTTAGGCAGGAGCTAGAAAATCCTGCCAGGGACTTACCGCTTGGAAATGATTGAAACCGATCTTTCCAATTGTCTGTTTTCTTGTTATGACATGTGTTGATGCATCCCGCTAAACAGGAACACATTCTAGTTTAAATGTTAAATAATACCACTTGTGATAGAAGTGCATCCCTTTATGCAAGGGACAGTGTTTCCTGCTAATGCTGTGGGTGGAGGGGAGGCCAGGGATGCAGCAGAGGAAGAAGGGACAGATTCAGAAACTGTGGCTGAGGACAGGAGAAATGCATCAGTCCTCTGAGGTCTGCAGATGGCACAACAGGAGGTAAACAATGTGGCCTTAGTCAAAATACCCATTTCTGGTTTTCTTAACTTCAAATATTTCCTTTATTTCTTCTTTGTTTTTCATTAGTGATTAAAATGTACATTTTGGCTGGGCTATAGCTACCTCTAAATAAATATTTTCATTCTTAATATTTGTCGCGATGGGATACAAATTCTACATAATTTATTTTGTTTACCATCTTACCAGTTTCATTTCTGAAGTACAATCGAGGACAAAGTGTGGTCTTCCCTATTGTTCAGTTATTTCAAGTGATTACATCATACATCATGGAAAGACACATTGTTACCTCTGGATAGACCGAATGTCTCTATAGCAATGAGTGTGTGACAAGACTGATTTTGAAAATTCCTCTAATAATACATTGATTTTATTCCAACCCTTTCCACAGGTTATGAAGGAAAAGCAGGGATGACTTCTATTATTCTAAAACCAAACAAGTCTTTAGACTTAGAAAAAATGTACAACCAAGTTGTAACATCTCTACCGGCTTATGCCTGCCCACGGTTTTTAAGAATTCAGGTAATTTTACAGCTTCAAACTTTATTGTTAAATGTAAGAACAGAACCAAGAGGTGGGTCAGTAGCAAAATACTGCTGTCTCCTTTAGATAATGTGTGAATTTTAGCCTTTATTCCTAGCATAACTTAAAATTTACTTACAGAAGCAGAAGCCACATTTTAGCATTGAACTATTCTAAAAGACTAGGTCAGCATAAAACAAGCACTTAGAAAATCTTTTAATATCATTAATTTTCCAAACAGAACATTCACTACTATAGCTATAATTATTTCGTTTGCTACAATTAGCAGAAAGCATATCATTTAAAGCTTCATGCACAGATCTCAAAGTATTTATGCAGCAGGACTTGGTAGCACCCACGTTAATCCTAGTGCTCCACAGGTGCAAGAAGATCTCTTTGAGTTTGAGGCCAACCTGGTCTACATAGTGAGTTCAAGACTAGGAAGGCTATATAGTGAGACTCTGTCCCAGAAAATACATATAACAAATTAATTATAGCAATAAATAATCTGAGAAAATACAGAACTAAAACTTACTTTTGACCATATGAATAAAGCAACTTCTTTGTGAAAAAATTGAAGTTACATTCCTAACAGGGTAGTTTTGCTCATAACAGAACTTCTAAATATGATAGCACTCAGTATGGCAGAGTAAAACTCACTCCATCCTTTCGTTCTACTCAAGAGGCACAAATTACTAGAAACTCCTGAGAAAACATGTATCATAAATTTTGTCTTTTATAACTGTCTTATGACAATGTTGTATATTTATAATATTGTGTTGGCATTGACATGAGGTAGGATATGTCTTTCAAACATGCTTGGTTTATTGATATTAATAATACTAATAATTATTATGTATTCAGTAAGCTAGTATTTCAATTAAGTTTACTAAGAATGAAAGTTTTCTGTTTCTAATACTAAATTAATACTAAATGTAAAGAAGTTAACTGGATATAAAATATGCTAAGGAGGCATGGCCTACATTGTTAAGCACTGTACGCATACATAGCAGCTACTGTGCATACCATACTAATAACTTGTTCCACTCAGATCTGTAATTGTTTCCTAGGAGAAAATGGAAACAACAGGGACATTCAAGCTAAAGAAGATACAATTGGTGGAAGAAGGATTTCATCCACTGAAGATTTCTGACCCACTTTACTTTATGGATAACTTGAATAAATCTTACGTTCCATTGAGCGAAGAAATTTATAATCAGATAATGTTAGAGGAGCTTAAACTTTGAAACCATTTCTTACGGGACTTGGATGCCTTCCTGGGAAAGAAGAAGGACAAATGAACTCCTTGACTGACAGTCAGGGAGGGTTCCTTCCATAAGTCCACCATAAATTGGAACTATTATACATGAAGAATGCATTTGCTATACCTAAGCTTTCAAGGCCCATAATTCTCAGCACCATGAGCCGGGAGGGATGTGATGTTCAGCCCACCCATGGTCATGCGGCTAAGGTGAGATGTTGCTTACAGCTGCTGCCCAGCATCACCAGAAAGTGCTTACTGCATAGAATGGGCCCAGAAGGAGATCACAGCTCAAAGTACAGTGTTTTCTGGGTACATTTAGGAAGTAAAACCAAACAGGACATAGTATTAGCACATGACTCTGAGACTATAGGAAATGTAGTGATTTCCTCTGAAGAGATGGGGAAGTTGTGTTTCCTTCACTGGCAAAAGTTCGTTGAGTTTAATAAGGCTTAAATTTGCTTCATCTGATATGAATATTAGCTGATTGTTTTTTAAATTTGAAGGTTCAGTGCATCACGAAATACTTGCCTTAATATTGAAGACTGTAAATAATACATAAGTAGTTAACAGTTTAGCCACTTAAAATACTTTCTAATATGTGAAGATTTTAGTTTTCAATGAACAGTAAAAATTTTTACTTAGCCTATTTTTATGTGCTCCATCTTATAACTCAATAAAATCATCCTTAATAATATGTGACTTGGGTGTTTCTTTTTTATTATTTTGTGTGTGGAGGGGTGTTTTGCCTGCATGTATGTCTGTGCACCATGTTTGTGCCTGCTGCTCACAGCGCCTAGAAGTGGGCATCAGATTCCTCAGCACTGGAGTTATATAGTTGTGAGCTGCCATGTGGGTGGAACTGAACCCTAGGTCTTCTGGAAAATAGCCAGTGCTCTCATCCACAGGCCTGTCTCTCCAGCACGGCGACTTGTATCTTGGTTATACTGATTTTAAGTGTAAACTCCAATGAAAGGAACCTGACATACATGTACTCATATTTCCTTTCTCTTAAACACACACTAAAGAGACAAATGTGAAAATGTAAAAGGACAGAGCAGGGAAACAGGTGAGTCCCTTAGAATTGTTGGACAGCTGCAGAAATGGAAGAATAGCAATAAATTTTCGAAGAGTCATAGGAACCACAAGAGTAATATACAGAACAGGTGGACTAGAACAGAGCTCTGGAATTGCCACCAAGATCAAAGACAAAAAGAGCAGTCCGTCCAAACAGGGCGCCATAGACAGTGTGGGGAGCAGTGTGCTGGCCTTGAGCTGGGGCACTTGGACCCAGTGTTGCCTTTACTCTAGAACCATAAAACATCCCTCAGTAAGGTAAAGCATCTTCCCTAGGAAAGCGGCAAGGACTGGCTGTGGCTCGAGAGTGTAATCCTCCAAGCTGCCTGTGCTGGACGCTTGGTTTCCAGTGTGTTACTGCTTATTTTTTACTCTCTACTCTTTCACTCTATTCTTTGCTCTTAGGGTGCCCACCACCCAGCTCCCAAATAAATCACACATGAAGTCTTATTCTTACTTATGAATGCCTTGCCTTAGCTTGGCTTATTTCTAGCCAGCTCTTCTTAAATTATCCCATCTATCTTTTGCCTTTGGGCTTTATCTTTCTCTATTTCTGTATACCTTTTTTTTTTTATTTTTTTCTCTGTGATTTGCTGTATAGCTGGGTGGCTGGCCCCTCGAGTCTTTTCTTGTTCCTTGACTTTTCCCTCCCAGATTTCTCCTCCTATTTATTCTCTCTGCCTGCCAAACCTGCCTATCATTTCTCCTGCCTCACTATTGGCCATTCAGCTCTCTAATTAAACCAATCAGGTGTTTTAGACAGGCAAAGTAACACAGCTTCACAGAGTTACACAGATGCAACATAAAAGAATGCAACACATCTTTGCATCATTAAACAAATGTTTCACAGGGTAAACGAATGTAACACATCTCCAACTAATATTCCACAACACCAGTGTACAGTGTTGAGGTGATAGAATGTTTCAAAGGCACTGACTCATAGAAAAGATTTCAGTCATTTGGGTGGCCATCCTTGGAAAGGATTAGCGAGAACTCAGTTTCCTCACACTCTAGTTCATTCTTGAAAGAATAAGTAGTTGTGCTTGGCTTCTCCTGAGCATACCTATTACTGGTGTCACAGTTTTTTCATAGTATGACACAGCCTGGGGGCCCTCACTAGAAGCCAAACAGATATGGCCATGTGATCTATAGATCACTTTCAGCCTCTCAAAATGTTAGCTAAGTAAACATCTTTTTTTGTGTAAGTACTCACCCAATTTCATGCACTTTGTAATAACAGCAGAAAATCCATTAAATTAGAAGACTATAGAACAAGACTAAGAAGTGGGATAGGGTCCAACCAGATGACCCTGAACCTGTTAACGTAGCTCTCCAAAAAGAAGGTTTGACTATTTATGTTGTCTAAGAAATTCTGCATACCAATATATGAATAAAAATGGATGGATTTCCTTTATCTAAAATGTTAAGTGAATGTATGAGCCTCTATTAATGTTCACATTAGTATTTGCTTTTACCATAACATTTTGCTTGGGATATGTGCTTTGAAGTTTGTAGTTGACCTTTAAGAATAAAAATGTGTTAGGATGTTTCCACTAATTTCTAACGCCTTAAAAGCCAGGGAGACTGAACCATAATAAACAACACATTTTTATAGCACCCTGTACCGCTACTCCAATTTGCCAAATCCACAGATGTTAGGGGCAGATGTTTGGAAGAGAACAATGCATTCCAGAAATGGGGCTAGGAATAGAAATTGTCACAAGTGGGTAGAGCTTTGTGAGAAGTTGCTGGGAAACACAGCAGATGAGATCATGTGATCAAAAAAACAGTGGAAGAAAAGGAAAATGGCATTCCATAGTTGAAATACTTCACAGGCAAAATAAGCCAATTATGCAGTAAACACATATGAAAACCTAGGCGGAGCTGTGTGAAACCAGGACAGTAAATCACAGAATGTTGCATCGGATGCTTCTACATTCCCGTTGCTGGTGGAAAACATCCAGGAGCAGACAGTCTTATTCCTGACTGAGCAAAGCAGTGGGAATCATCATCACATGAATGGACAAGTTTACTCGGAACAAAAGCAAACCCCAAGAAGGGCTAACATTTTTAAAATAAATAGGACATCCCCTTATAGTGTACAAATAGATAATTGCAGTAAAATTATTCACATATATACTCCATAAATACAGACTTTCAGAAAAATGTCTCAGGCAACTTCTGTTATGAATGTAAATATGTCTTAATATATTTATATAGAGATGGGCGGATGTTTCTATGAGAGAGGGTAGAAGCTATTTAGGATCTAGTGATTTCAAATCTCTACTAGTTATCAAATTACTGGATACTAGGCAACAAGAAAATATCTCAAGAAATTTATATTAGTCACATAAAATAATAATAGCGAAAATATGTTTCATTTATCAAAACTAAGAAACCCAGATGAAGCTGGAAAAGTATTATATTTTAAACACTCTAAGTGTCAAATCAGAACTCCATGCCCAGTGAAAAGTTTTCTAGGAATGAAGGTGAAGTACAGGCTCAGCTGCGGCGCCTAATAAACAGTCAGGAAGCTTTGCCCACAGGAAATGCTGAAGCAGGGTTTTTTTTTATATATATATATATTTCTAATTGTTTTTTAGATCAAAGTAAAATGCGCTAAAAGCAAACTCCTTTCTTCAGGAAGGAAAAAAAAATGAAGATTTTTGGAAAGGCACTTATTTGGTTAGATGTAAGGGAAATTTTTATTGCTCTCAATTTAAAAGTGGGCTAAAAGTATCTAAAACAAAGTGCACAAAACAAAGTCAGTTTATACTTAATGCAGATGGAATAAAATGTCAGCTAGCATAAAAAATAAGAGACTTGATGAAGAATGTAGATGTTGATTAAGCATTGAAGAATATATCTGAAAATTGTTAATAATTTGGGAGAATGTAAAATAAGAATGAACCGTATTTCCATGGCTGTAAGTTGAAAAGCAGGCAGGACTCCACAGGCACTGTGAATGGGAGTCAAAATGGTTGCAACCTTCTCAAGATCTTGGTCTGTCTTTCGGACCTTTCGGTGCATGTAGAATTGACTCAGAAATTTTATTTCTAAGTAAGGATAAAGGAAAATGGTAATGAGCCAGAATTTGTCTCAGTATTTTCTGTAAATGGATGTTTCTCCATCGTGCCCCATCCCACAGCTGTTTTTAAATAATCACTTAGAGACTTAATATTGATTACAAAATATTTGGCCTATACCTCAGGTTTATTACTCCACCAGCTCTTACAACTCAAATTAACCATTTTTATCAATCTACATTTTGCCACGTGGCTTCCTGGCTTTACCTGTCCTCTAGCACATCTTGCTTACCTGGTGGCTGGGTTGCATCTCTCTCTGACCCCGCCCTCCTCCTCTCTGTCTCTCTTGCCTAGCTGTATTCTGCCTGGCCATAGGTCAATTCAGATTTTATTGTCAGTCAATGAGAGCAGCACATATTCACATTGTATCGAAGAATCATCCTACAGCAATGTTCGGTTTGGAATAGCATTATTAATAACACTGAATATTGATAGAATTCATACTTATTTGGGCTCCGTAGGATTATAAAGAACAACTGATATGCTAACATGGCCTGGCATTGAGTGATATTGCTAGGTTTAGGTATTAAGCTTCTCTCAAAGGCTCATATGTTAATGGTGTGACCTGAAGCTTGTGGTGAAAACTGTGAAACCTCTAGAAGGTGGTTGAAGTGAAAGAAAGTTGGGTCAATGGAGTAAGGCCTTTGGAGGGTAAGTTAGACTCCAGCTTTTCTCTCTCTCTTTGCTTTCCCGCTGCCATGACTTAAGAACTTTTGCCCTAGGGTACACTCCCAGCCATGGGGCTCTGCCCAGCATCAGGCCCAAAAGCAAGAGTCAGTGGACCATGATTCTAGTAAATGAAAACCACAGAAACACTAAGCCCCAAATAAGCTTTTCCTCCTTTAAGTTGGTTTGTCTCAGGTATTTTGTTATAGCAGTGAAAACCAATAGGCACAAATGCCCACTGACATACAATTAACAAAATAATAATAAAAAGAATGTATCATTTTTTAAATATATATTGACAATACAAACATTTAGAAAGAATTTTTTTAAAAAATTTACTTAAATGAAAAGCAAGTATAATATTGGATGGAAAAAGGTAAATTTTTTATTTTATAAACTTTATATTAAAAAGTCCTTGCAAATAAATAAAAATATCACACATCATAATTAACCAGACCCAAAGTCTGTATATCTCAAACTTCTATACAGTTAGAATAGCAATTAAGAAAGGAGGCCATGTTGCTTTGCATTAAATTGATCTTACACTTTGGTTATGAATATATACATATATATGCATTATATATCTCATTTAAGAGGTGAATATTTTACTCTCTTACTTTAAGCCTTATGTACTCTTTGAATATTCTAACCACTTCAGGTGTTCATTATGTCTTCAATACCATTATCAAACCACATCATTTTCCTTAGGGAAAACATAAGAAGTTGAACAAGTGACATTACAGGAGATAATTTTAAGACATATATTTTAGATTGTCTTTAATTTTCTCAATGTATTTTACTTACCCACAGATTCATCAGATTTTGACCTATTCAAGAATTAAGAGCACTGAAGGGATGAGATTTTAAATAAATATTAAATATCGGCATCAATTTCTTGAGGAAAGGCACCCTTCTAGTTTAATTTTCCTCAAATATTAGTAAATTTTTAATGCTATTTAGTCATGTTCAAGATGCTGCTTCTGGGCTGGTGAGATTTCTTAGTCAGTGAAATGCTTGCCCATCAACAGGGAGGGATGGGCTCAATTTCCAGAACTCATGTGAAAAAGCCAGGCGAGACAGTGTTTGTAATCCCAGCTCTGGAGACGTGGAAGGCAGGCAGATTCCCATAGTTCCCTGGTTAGCCAGCCCAGAGCCCCCAGGCCAATAAGAGACCGTACTTCAAAGATCAACACTGGAGCCCAGGATGGAATCAAATGTCTTTAGTGACAGCACTTGGGAAGGCAGAGGCAGGCAGAGCTCTATGAGTTCAAAGTCAGCCTGGTTTACAGAGTGAGTTCCAGGCCAGTCAGGGCTACACAGAGAAGACCTGTGTTATGATTTCTGCACGAGTTGGGACCTTTGTGGGTGCCATGGCGGGTGAGGACCACATGAGAGAGCAAATGGGTCCAAAGGGCAGCGGGTGACAAATACGCCTTACAGAGTTTGAGGGTGGAGCTTACTGAGAGGAGGGTAGAAGGAAAGGGAGGAGGAGAGGAAGAGAGAGGAGAAGTGGAGGGAGAGAGAAGGGGGGAGGCAAAGATCTGCTTACTTTTTCAGAAGAGCAGTGGGAAAGAGAGAGATCGGGAGTGGGAGGACCTTAAAGGGACCTTTGGCACACGTGTGCAGACTAGGACCCTGGGCTGGCTAGAGTACTGCCTGGGTTCATCCTGCCAGGTGACAGGGGTCAGCATAATGACTGACATTCCCATCTTTTTCTTATTATAAAAAGATGGGGCGATTAAAGGGGATAGCAGATGGGACATTGATGGGGCACCGGGTTCTCAAGAGTGTTTCCTACTGATTTGTGAGCATTGAAATCTTGTGTGGGGGGAACTGAGAAAGCTGGGGTACTAGCTAGGGTAGCCAGTTGTTTTATTGCTGTCCAGGCTCTGTGGATCTGTCCAATGTCTCTTGGACCTGGTGAAGTGCTGGCAGAGCAGAGGATAAGGAAAACATTTCTTTTTTTATTTTTAGGTCCTTGTGCTTGAGAGGGAGGGTGTCAGGACAGGGGGAAGGTGGGGAGGTCTAGACTCTTAGGGCCTGGTAATTGAGGGAGGGGAACATCTGACATGTTGAAGGTGAATCCTCCAAGTTGGTTCCCTGGAACTTACAAGAATTCTTTGAGTTTGTGAAAACATAAGTTTTAGACTCAGTCACATTTTCACTGTTTATAATCTGTACTGAAATTTGTTTTGTAGAAGCAACAGTATACTCCTGTCAGAAATGACGGTGACACTTTTTTTTTTTTTTGGACAACAAAAAAAATACCCTTTAGGGCTATAGTTGGGAAACGGCCAAAGAGAATTTAGAATCTCGATCTCACAGTTATGATAATGGTAGTACTCTGCCAGAGCTAGATTAATAGCTTATTAGAATTTTATTGATTAATGTTGAGACTATGGACCCTGGGAGTCCTCATATAACAGTAGCACAATGAAAGAGAACTTGTTTTACTCTTTCAAACGTCTCAAATCATTTGCCTTTGTCATCACTTAGACCTTCCTAACGTGCATTTACACACCTTAAAGCACCTTCTTAGACCCTAAAGCACCTCAGATCCTCACATCTTTAGCTTTGCAGTTCTACATGGGACCCTTAAAGTACCTATTCCTTTCCTATTATTGTGGCACCACCTTAACATTCAGGAAAAAATCTGTTCTGTGAATTTATTTCTTATCTCAGCTTGGTAACAAGGTAAATTGTGTCTAGACTTAGCCTTGGTTCCTGCTGTTAAACCGGCAAAGCTATCAGTTGTCAAACTGCATCAGAGAGCTTGAGAAAATGATAGATTTTTACCTCAGTTATTGATTAAAAATGAAAGAGACTTATTTAGCTGGCTACCTAGGCAGTCACCCCGGGGTCCTTCATGGTGGTTAAAGGCAGGTCTTAGGGCAACATCCATTTTCTGACTGGCAGCCCAGGGCCTGACAGGCTTTAGAAGATTCTGTGGATTAGGAGTTTGGAGGAATACCAGACTACCTTGCCCTGGGCAATGTGAGGTAGTTAATTCCTCGGTGTCCTGTTGCCCACAGTCTGAAGAGGTTTGCAGCAGTTGAGGTGAAAGGCAGTTTTGCTCAGTGCCCTAGCACTTTCCCTTGATGAAGTGAGTTTCAGGTAGAGGCTCGTTTGTGCCCATCTATCTTCTTTGGAAGAAGTAGGGGTTGCTGCCAGGAGTCAACCTGTCTCTCCGTTATGGAAAACCTTTTCAATTAAACATTTAAGTGTCATATTCCCCAGATCTCTGAGCTTTTGAGGGCTGTCTATTGGGTATATATGAGTTATGACTGTGGTATAGGATCTGTCTGGAGAGCTGAATCCAAGTTGAGAGCTTGTGGAGTAATGTTTTACCCAGAATCCTCGTGCTTGACTTAGCAGGTTAGATTTATAATTATAAAGAAGTAGAGAAAAAAAACTGTACTAAAAGCTTAACAATAAAAACTGACAATAGTGAAGAGCAGCTTACAGGAAATCTCTAGGTTAGCTTTGGTTAATCTGAAATAGATCTTTATAACCTTAAATTTTTATCACTATGTAGAATATATTTTAAAGCAGAGTTAATCACATATACAGTATGTTGTACATATCTAAGCATATTTTTATCATCACTTAAAAGTATATACCAATTTAAAATATTTGAGGCTTTTCTTGTCTAGAAGAAGATGCAATGAATAGAGTTCATTAGAACTTTTCAAAACATTTTTTTAAACAATAAGTGCATTTACATATACGTGCAGTTGAATTTAAGTTGCATACTGGCCTGTCGTGTCATCTGGCAGGATGCATCCAGGCGGTACCCTGGTCAACTGTATGTGGATGCAAATGGTCTCTTTAAGAGAAAAACTCTGCCGACTCCCACTCTCTTCGTTTCTGCCCTTTTCTCTGTAGAGGCAGTTTTCTGTCTCTCTCTTTTTCCTGTCTCTCTCCCTCTCCGCTCTCTCTCCCTCTCTCTCCTTCTGTCTCTCTGTCTCTGCCTCTCTCTCCACCCCCCCCCCGTGCAGCAAAGGCCTCTCTCACTCTATATAACACCCTGTATCAAAAAAGAAATCCAGAGTGGAATGTAGAGCAAAAGGTCAGAGCCCACTTCCAGGTTTGAAAACACACTAAACCCTACCAATCCTGAGCATGAAAACCCACCAGTCCCTGAGCTTGGCTTGAAATCGCCATCTTGGAAAACTCCTCCCCTAAGAAACCCTATATAAGCCTATCTCCTGCTCAGATCCATGCTGAGCAGAGGAAACCACCCTTGTGTATCCTTCCTCAATAAATTTCTGTGTGAGGTTGGTAGTGCATTATAGCTTTGTAGTATTCCTTGGCTCTCAAAGGTACTTTGCCAGGGTACCTTTCCCTTTAGAGCTGTAACACTTCCACTGGGAAAACCTCAATTCTGAGAGCTGCAAACCTCCATTGGGGAAACCTTTCCCTTCAGATCTGTAACACTTCCTCTGGGGAAATCTCTCCCCTTAGAGCTGTGAGCCTCCACTGGGGAAACCTCCTTCCTGAGACCTGCAAGCCTCCACTGGGGAAGGCCCTCCTCTCAGAGCTATAACACTTAACATCTCCCAAGTTGCAATACCCAAGGTTGTCTGCAGGCTTCCACTGACTTATGTATACACTCACACTCACAAATACACATGCCTGCATGTGTGCACACACACATACACGCACTCACTCACAGACACACGCACACATGTGCACACACACTGCTTCTTTGAAAGCTTGTCACAAGTGTGCCTATTTCACTAGTGAGGAGTTTTAGTGCCATGACTCCAGCTTCCATGCTCAGCAGCCCTGGCAAACATCATCACTGGCAGATTAAAGAGCAGCATTAAAACGCAGTATTAAAACTGTCTGTGGAGTTTATGTTGTAAACTTGCAATGCTTTCCTTACTCAGAACACTGGCTCTTTAGTTTAGAGGAACTGCCACCTCGCTCTGTAAACTGTGGAACTCTAACCCTTTTATAGGACAGGCTTAGCTGTGCAGCTGCTGACTGCACCATGCCACACTGTAGCCATGTGGTGAAATGGCTGGAGGCTTAGATGACTGAGGTAACACATCTGATCTGGTGAACAGCAATGGCACTTTCTTCTTTGTGGAATAATTGTAATTTCAACAATATCTAAAATCTTTATACTCTTCAGGTCCTGCCTTCAACAAATATCAGATGTTTCTCAAAACTAGAGGTTGTAAAAAGCATTTTTGCCACTCTCAAAGTGTATGTTTCTGGATTTTAGCAGATTTATTGAATCCAGAACTGTTTTGCAAATATTAATTTGTGATAATACCTCTAGAATTCTAAATTGTACTTAGTATTGTACCCTTTTTTCTTTATTCTCAGCCACATTTTTTACCTGCCTCTCAAACTGTCTGGCTTGTCTCAAGAAGAAAGCAGGCCTACAACCTTTTCTTGAGTAGACATGGGCCACCCATTTAGCCTTCCATGTTTGCTAGCTGAAGTCTGGAGTATTGGCTTGTAATTTACCTGCTTCTGACTATAGGCAGGGCCTACAATTTTGGGGGGTATCCCATTGGAATGCCAGAGAATAAAATAAAGGTTAAAAGTGTTGAATACTCAGCACAGTTTCAGCAGGAGACTAAATCAATAAGAAGAATGGTTTTGGTAACTCAAAGACAGGTGATTAAACAATCATTTAAGGGACAAATGGGTGAAGCTGCCTGCAAAGCCAACCATCTGTGCAATGGGAGTTCTATAAGAAGGAAAAGGAGAGAGAAAGCTCAGTTAAGTAAATGATGTCTGAAAACCAGCCAAACTCAGAAAGAAATTGGCATCCAGAGCCTGGAAGCCCCAAGGACATAAAAGAGATGCTCTGGATCGTGGGCTCATTAAACTGTCAAAGGTCAGACAAAGAATTTTGGAAGCATCAGGGATAAAGTGACTTACTAGGGAACTATCTAAGACTATACCACTCTCCTTAACTGCTTGAGTTCAGACTATGCTTCCATTTCTCGGCACATGGTATTCTTTCAATGTTACAATGTATACCTACTTGAACTGTGTCTCCATTTTTAATACTTGTGTTTTGTAAAGTTAAATCAGGGTGCTACAGTTGAAAACTGTGAGCAGATTTACATTTTAGCAGAAACTGCAGGTCAAAAAAAGGGAGGGATGATGTATTGAAAAGAATAAAAGAAAACTTCTATGCAAAACATCCTACTGGGCAAATATGTTCCTTTGAGACGAAAGTGGTCACTTTCTTAGACAGACAGTATCTAGGGAACTTCATCACTATTAGACCTTTCTTCTAAGGCAACTTCTTTCAGTGAAGGAATGCTGAACAGTGCCTCAAGAACACACAAAGGCACAAAATTCAGTGGGAAACATCACCCTATGAGACGACATTATAAAACGATGATAGGCAAGCTACTTTCACTTCTAATATAGACTTTAAAAGGCACAAGTATTAAAAATAGCTGTCCTTAAGCTGTGTTAGAGGAGACACAATTTAAGTAGGAATACTTATAGCATTGATAACAAATCATGTGAGAGAGGAGTAAAGTATAGGATGTCTGAATACAAGCAGTTAAAGCAGGGTGCTACTCATTCAGTGTGTGTGCATGCATGTGTTTGTGTGTATAAGATGCGTTACTGACAGAGATAAGATTATAGATGTTACACAAAAGAAAAAGAGAAAGGAATCAAAGTCCATCAGCACAAAAAAAAAAAAACCCAAAAAACAAACAAACAAAAAACGAAATACAAAGCCAGTTACAAGGGAGAAAGCAGAACTCTTATACTAATACTAATAAAAGAGCAATAAAATATATATACTTATCAATAATTCAAATATAAATGTGTTAAACTCCCCAGTGAGACATACAGGTGGCAGATGCATAAAAATCCATGATCTAACTGTACATCTTCAATAATAAACTTATTTTAGGTTCAAGAACTTGCCTAGGCTAGAAATTAAACATCTGAAAGTTTCCCAGATCCAGCAGTGTTGCATGACACAACTTTTCCAGAGAAGACCCAACACACACACACCCACACCCACACACATACACACACACACACACACACACACACACACACACACACATGCAACACAGACGTCTGCTCATCCCAAAAAGGAACCGACAACAGGACAAAATATCAATACTACCAAAGCCCAGCTTGGTGAATCAGTGAATTTTATTGGGGTTACTTACAGAAGTATGGGTGAGGGGTTACTTATTAGAGGGGAAGTGACTCAAAGACATCTGCAGCACCAAAGCTTACCCCAGCATGGATGACAGCTCACAAAGCTGAACTGTGAAGCACAGGCCACAGGCTGAAGGCTGCTCAGCAGCTTGGGCAGTGTCCTTTTCGAGTGACTTTTGTCTAAACCCCTTCCCGGCAGCTGGTTCCAGGCAGCTGGTCTGGTCTCAAAGCTTGGCTTGTGTGAGAGTTTTTTGGTTTTCAGCTTATCTTTCTTAGTCTAGGAGGGAGGGGCCTAGATGATCTGATGTGTTTTAGGTACTTCCTGAAGCTATTTTGAGTTGTTTACTGTCATGTTTGAGGAACTTCCCTGCTGGATATGTTTCAGTGCTGGGGGAAGCTGTTACACAACAGTCTACCTGCTTTTCCAGCATATATTTGCCCCCTCTTTTTAATGATCTCTGAGCCTTGGAAGGGGGTGAGTATAGCATCACCGTGTAGGTCCCAATCAGTCCCTTGTTCTCCAGAGCATTATCAATGGTTATGAGTTGAGGCTCACAAGAAAAGTGGGTGACCTAGGATGGTAAGCACATACGTTTAGAAAGCATTTTGATAGGCACATCACATCCATCCAGTAAAACACTAGAAGTTGTTTTTCCACTGGGGCCTATGAGCTTTCCAGCCACAGATTTTGGTCCTGGCTCATATTACCCAATGTGAACTCCCTCTTACAGAGTGGTTCTCAAATCCATATAGAAGGCTGTTGGTTTTACCCACAATAACTGAGTCACTATTGTGCAAGCAGATACACCCTGCTAACATGTTGGTATTTTAGCATATTGGGTCTATAGCCAAGCAGGAACATTGCTGGGGGTTGTCTACTAGTAGTCTACCTAGCACCTTCGGGCACTCTGAAGGTCAGTCAGCATGGTGGGAGTTTCTACTTCAGTTGCAACTTAATTTCTCCATATCCTGGGGATACAACTTGTGCATGCATTGTCTTTAACAACAGAGTTTTACGTTTTAGTCTGCATACAGCCAACAGCAGTATCAGTAGCCTTTAACATTTGAGGGGCCTCTTGGGCTCTCCTGACCAACAACTCACAGGGATGTAGCCCACCTCTAGCACAGGGTTTTCATTTAATAGCCTTATGGCCTTTAGGAGTGTCAATTTTTTTTTTTACCCATGTAGGATACCACTGGAAAGTTTTTTTAATTAACCTAGCCCCAGGAGGCTTATAAGGTAGGAGGGAAGCACCATTGCACCTGGTTTTCTCCCCAATGGCTTCTAAATTTGTAAAAACATTCTGAGGTTAGCTGTATAAAAAAAAAAAAACACCAAAAACCTTTTGCAGAGGATGGGGCAGGACAAAGCAACAGTCCACATCATGATCTCATAGTGAGCAGTGGAGTTACAAAGATAACCTTGGTGAAGTGCTCTGAACACCTCTTGTCATCTGCTCTCAACAAGCGCCAGGCGACCCCATCGATTCACAACTAAAAGATACTAAAGTTGGACACAAGCAAAGTCTGATACAGCATGGAAAAGTTCCGTTTATTTGTATTAATTGCTTTTCCCACAGGTCAAAGTTGGCTACAAAGCTTGGCTAGGAGGTGCTAACTCAATTAACTCCCTGTAGCCCTCAGTTACTTTCTCAGAACCATTACTGTTTTGTATTTTGGAGTTCTTTTATGAAGCTTCCCTACATTTCTCCAACCCTGGTGAACTCAGAGGGCCTGACTTAATCTGCTCAGAGCTATTCAGGGCCAAAGGGTAGCATAGCCCTGCTCTTCTCTGCTGTCCCTGTTGGCTCCCTGAAGCAGAGTGACTGTTGGCACTGTGGCTGTAGCCACATTCCCACCCCTAGCATACCCTTCTGCTTGAGGAAAATCTCCTTAGTCTGGGGAGAGAAGTACTGCAACCGGGCCAGGCATGATCGTCTTTACCTGTGTTATTTTATCACAGATGTCTTTCATAAACTGCTCCTCGGGCTTTATGACTTCCAGGAGCTCCTTAGTGCCCAGTTTGGCTTTTGATCCTCTTTGAGCTTCAGTTCTTTCCTTAGGAACTCAGCTCAACACAAATCTTACCATATTTTTCTTCAAGTAACCCAGATAAATCTCTTTATGTTTTATCTTTTTTTTTTTCTTAAATCTCCTCCAGGTTGTTCTCTCACTTCATGGACAGTATTTACGTGCTGATGAAAATACTGAGACCTGTTAAAGTCTTTTCTACTTTAAAGAGGCCTTGACCCACCAAAGGGCTCAGCAAAGCCAGTGAAGTCCCTTCCATGCTAATCTCCAGCTCCCTGCTCAATCAACCAATTTTTTATTAAATTTATTCAGTTATTTTACATCCTGACCACACCTTCCCCTCCCTACTCTCCTCCCATCCCACTTCCCCTCTGCACCGCCCCAAACTCCCTCCTTCCTCCACTTCTCTTTTGCCTCCCCAATCTCTGGAGACTGACTTCCCTCAAACTATCTCAGGTTATGCAGCCTTTGCCTTTAAGCCACTTTTTATTTTGTTTGTGTTTACATTAGGTATTGCTCAGTTTTCCTGCATCCATAGCAGACAAATCCCATCTGCTCTCGTGTCCCCCAGCCTCACAAGCCAGCTGTGACAGGCAATTTCATTTCTTGTTTAAATTCTCCACTGATTTTAGAAGTTCAAGTGCTGAGTAGTTCCTGATCACCCTAATGTCTTGTACTGGATCATTTCTTGCTTTGATTGGTCCTTTACGCAAACACATTCCTGCTGGGCTACGACCTCAACCTCAGATGCATTTATAAATGCACACAACAGAGACTGGGCTACCTCTGCTGCTGCTTGCTGACAATCTCCACCCTACAAGAGTTCCTTTAGACCTTTAACTGTTTTGGGGGGCATGTCTTTATTCATGTCATGGGCTCCACTTACCATGCAGACATGCCACTCCCTACCATATAGGTGAAGACTGGCATGCTGGGATGGCTCCCACAGGCCCTCCTGATCCTGACGGCTCAGCCTTACTTGCATGTCTCACTATCTATAGCAAGAAACATGTGCTGTCCTAGCACAGAGGCACATTAAGCACACACCACACAGGAAAGGCCAACTGTATCAGAATTTTCCCCACCAACGCTCTCCTCTTGGGCTTTTCTGCCTTGATACCCACAGCAAGGACCACGCACTCACTGCTCTCCAACTCATCCTTGGTTTTTGTCATAATTGGCTGCCAATTATGTTGTGTGACAAAACTTTTCCTGGGGAGAAGCAACACACAGGTCTTTTCAACACAGGTAGGGAGCCCACGACAGACCAAAGTACAGATAACCACACAAATCCAACTTGGTGAACCAATGAATTTTATTCGGGTTATTTACAGTAGTATGGGTGAGGGGTAGTTACTTACCATAGGAGAAATGTGTAGGGTAACAGACCAAAGGTAAAACACCCTGCCCCTGGCTTGATCCCTAGTCCTCAGACTTGGAAAACCCCATCCCCATGACTGAGCATTAATGGTTAAGCAACACCTCCAGCCATATTATGCTTTCCTACTAGCTCACTGAGCATGCTCCAAAAACCCTATAAAGTCTGCCCTTCCGTCCAGCCCTCTACTGTCTCTCTTCCTGTCCAGAGGCAGCAGCCATTCTGATCTTCTCTCCAATAAATATCTTGTGTGAGGTTTGTTGCAAGGTGTGGCTTTCTGGTGTTCCTTGGCTCCGAACTGCCAAGATGCCCTTGTGCCTGAAAAAGAACCTACAAAATGACTCGAAGACAACTCTAACACCAAGGCTCGCCCTGGCATGGGTGACAGCTCAGAAAAGCTAGGAAACCTGGAGGGCACTGCACAGCCTGCATGCAGATCAACTGGCTGGAGAGCATCCTTTCCAGGTGCCTTAACTGGTCTAAACCTCTTCCAGGGAGCTCAGCTGGTCTTAGAGACTTCTTTGCAGCTTGGCTTGTCTGAGGGTCTTTTTTTATAGCGTTGCTTTGATCCTCTGAGAGGGACTCTCAGCTTTATCACTTATTCTTATGGGGAGGGGCCTAGTGAATCCAGTCAGTTTTAGGGAATTTCTCTATCTATTTTGAGTTGTTTGCCTTCCTGCCTAAGGAACTTCCCTGTAGGAGAGAATATTTTAATCTTGGAGGAAATCATTACGCAATTGCAGGCAGTCTAATGAGTATTTTCCTCTGTCTTCTAAAGTGCATGTAACATCTGGGAACAAGACTTCCAATGCACTTGCCACCTTTTTATTACCTTGACTTCCCACCAACAAACAACCACCTTGGTCCCACTGATCTTTTCATGTATCAAACAAAACCAGGGATATAGTGGAAACCATTACCTTGTCAACATATATTTAAGACTTTACAGGCGGCATAAATTTGTGCCATGTCTTCTGGGATATGGCATTATGTTTAACCTTCATGTCTACCTAAGCATGAGGTAGCAGAATTCTAAGACTACTATTTTTGATTATTTCACTGCTGTTGATGTTACTATATAGGTTAGAAAAATACAGCAAAAACTAGTATGTGTTCCACTTCCCCCATATGGCTGTCCCTATTGTATAGCCTAGAACTGGAGAGATGAGGACAGGGTTAGTCTATAAGCCCAGATGAACTACTGTGGCATGGTCTTGCTTTATTCCTGATTTTTAGTCTAGTGAATAGGATACCTGTCGAATAAAAGTTCTTAACACATTAAAATGATTTTCTGTCATACATCTATAAGAATATTTGGGTATTTCTTTTTCCTTAATGTGAAACTCTTTGAGTAAATGGCTGTTGGTCCCCTATGAGAATGAGAAATCTTACTATGTAAAGTTGTCCAAGTATTGCAATGTTCTTCCTCATTGGGCATCACCACCTTTCTAGAGGAAAGGGGCTATCATGAATCGTCTTCAGGAGAATGGAAGAACAAGAGAATGAAATGCTGACTGGCCTCCCTAATTTCTTTTTGTGCAGTGTGAATGGGGGGGGAGTTGTAGGGGTAAGGAAGAGAATGTAAGAGGGCAAAAAAACTAACAAGATTCTGGATGAGGTAAAGTGGTAAAGTATTTGTCATCCAAGCATGAGAACCTGTGTTTGATTTCAAAAGCCTGGAGTGGTGACACTTCCAATGCTGAGAAGGCAGAACAGGTGGATCCATGAGGTTCAACAGACAGCCAGTCTACCCAAGCATGTGCACGTGCACACATACACACACACACACACACACACACACACACACACACACTCTTTCAAGATCCTTTTACCAAGATAGAACACACAGAAAAGCCTTCCCCCTCTTAATTAAAATAACAACAAAAAGCAAACAAACAAAAAGTAAAACACACCTTCAATGCTTAAGACATTCTTAAGAAGAATGGAGTTTCCATCTATATCAGTTCCTTCAGCGGTAGGGGACCGTCACATGATGAGGTCATTTCAGAAACAGAGCAACTCCATGAGGCCAGTTGGGGCTCAATTATTAGTGAGACAGCTATTGGGCTTTAGAGGCTCAGTGACTGCGAATAAGGGACATTTCTGTGACTGAAACTTCAACCCTTGAGAACCAAACACAGCAATGACCATTTTGGAGAAAGTTGCACAGCCTGAAATCTGACTCCTTTCATCTCTCCAAACGTGTTTAGTATATTCTAAAGCACTGAGACCTGATGTCTGGGAGAGGAAAGACCACAACTGTCTGAAATCAAGTCCTGCTATGAACTTTTGAAGCAGAAAGTAATCGTGATCCAAACTCAAACTTAAGTTCTCTGCAAGGTAACTTTACATTCATAGCATACAAAAATGTTTCCAAAATGATTGCAGTGGATGGATGCTTATTGGGGGGGGGTCTCTTGGATGTACTTCTGAGGGTCTTCTCATATGGTGTACAAGCAGATCTCTCAAACCAAAACATGGATATTCCTTCTACAATGCATTTGTGAACCGTGACTTGAATCAGCAAATCAGCCATGAGACTGTGATGGACTCAATGTCCGTGAGGAGAGAACGGGAAGCCCAGACCAATGGAGGGTCAGAAATGAAGTTGCATATGTATTTGTGCCACTAAATTTGAAAGCCGTCATTTTTCACCAGACTCCTTTGTTTTCTTTTTTTTTTTTTTTTTTTATTTTTTTTTTTTTCCATACATTGTTTTGTTTTATTTTTTCCATTCAAGAACATAATTAAAGATAAAAAAAAATTTTTTTCCTTTCTTCCCCTTCTCCCGGTCCCCTCCCACTACCCCCCACCCCTCCTCCCTCCCCCTTCTTCCTTGAAAGAGGGCATGGTGCCCTGCCCTGTTGGAAGTCCAAGGCCCACCCCCATCC